>CAUYRT010048999.1:0-29696 GCA_963574885.1 Lepilemur ruficaudatus
GAGTTACCCGGGCACCCATTCATTCATTCCTTTGTACATTTATGTGCAAAATGCTAGGATTAAACAGATGATTTAGACATAGTGTCTGTTGTCAAGGACTCAAGATCTAATGGGGAGACAGACCCATTAGCAACTCATTTACAAATCAACTGTCTGTGACAAAGGCATGAACAAAATTCTCTGAGAGCACAGAGAAAGGAGGGGCCCACTGTGCCTGAGGACTTCATGGAGGAGGCTGACTTTTGAAGTGTGTCTTGAAAGCAGAGAAGGGGGCAGTAGGAAGGAAATCGTGTATTCTGGACAGCAGAAACAGTGGAAGGAGGCCCCTTGGCAGAGAAGGGGCAGCGGGACCAAAGAGAGAAGGGGCGGCCCCCTCCTGGCTGACGACTCAACGTGGAACACAGTGGCACAGCACAGTCGGCATTTCAAGTGAATCTGGAACTGGACAATACAAATGCTAGGAATGAAGTCTCATGCGTACAGAATTTAGATCTTACTTTATATCTATTCCTAGGGAAAATTTAGTCTTGAGTTCTGTGAGTTTTGAGTTAGGAGACATTTGCAGGATGCGTCTCTCACATAAAAACCGGCCTGCCTGGAATCGAGCACCTGCTGCATGCCAGGACCTGTGCTCTGAGTTCTAGAGAGGCATAAGGCCCAGCCCCGCCCTGGAGATGGTGGACCTCCCCTGTGCCCCTCCCCACTCTCTGGCAGCCTCTGATCTGAGTCAGGATGGGGGAAGGGCAGGAGCAGGAAGCAGCAAGGAGTCTAGCCAAGAGAGGTAGGCATGGGGTCGGATGGGCTGGGGCCAGATGGGGAGAGTAGTGGTTTACCCAGGGGCCTACGATGGTGCCTGAAAGAGGGATGAGGCTCCCCAGGGAAGGGAACACACAGTGGGCAGAAGAGCTGCAGTAGCCGCCTATGGAAGGCACAATTGTTCCTTCCCTTCCCAACACACAGCAACATCACTGCGCTTGTCCTCTGAGCACCACTCTTGGCTGATTATTTCAGTCAATAGCTCTTATTAAGCACCTCCTACATCAAGCACTGTTCTATCTACACACAAGGGCCATATCAGGGAATAAAATAGATCAGAATTTCTGCCCTTGTGGAGCTTACATTCTCATAGGAGGAGAGAGAATAAAAACAAAATAAACAGGTGTTAAAATAGTTACCTGGGAGGCCATTAGGCTGGGACAGCTCCAGTGCACCTTGCTTTCCTGCATAAGCAAACTGAAACCACATTCAAAGTGAAGGTTTCATCCTCAGAAAACAAAACATAAGCTTAACCCATCAGAAACTGCTAACAAATGTCTAACTAGAGCCTTTACCAATCAGAAACCACCAACTAATCTCTAACCAAGACCGTCCATTTTAACCAATCAAATATTTTGTTTGTCTTGCTTCTGCAAACACCTTGTAAAAGTTTTCACCTTGCTCCCCCTGGGGGGAGCCCTGAACCGCTTGGGGTCTAATGCTGCCCGATTCATGAATCACTGTTTGCTCAGATAAACTCCTTAAAATTTTAATATGTCTAAGTTTGTCTTTTAATACAGGCAATTTATATAGTTTGGTAGAAGGTGATAAGGACACTGGAGGAAAAGAGGGCACAGGAGGGACAGGGAAAGAGGGAGTGCTGTGTGTGTGCACGCGTAGGCACGCAAATTAGGGAAGCCAGTAATGAGAAGATGACATGTGAGGGTTTCTTTTAAATCTCTAGTCATGTTTGCATGTGTATGTGTGCATGAATGGGTATTTCCCCAGCAAGACACTCCTCTCGGGGCAGAAACCATCTTGCCCATCTCTTCCATTGTCCACAGAACCTAGCACAGAGTTGGGCCCCTCATGGGTACTCAAAAATATTTTTTGGATGAAAGAATGAATGAAAAAGAAATGAATGAATAAATAAAAACAGAATGAATGAATGAAGAAAAAAGTCCTGCCATGTTGAGATCGGGCGTCTCGTCTTGATGTTCTGGAATCTTTGCATTCACTGCCCTGGCCCAGCCAGAGACCCTCCCTCTTATAGCAGGAAGAAAAAGATGTGTCTTGGGAAGAGGAAAGCCCAGGGTGGGACGGGGAAGGGAAGGACCAGGTGGGGAGGATGAGAGGAGGGGGGTGAGGTGGAGGAGGTGGAGAGGAGAAGGAAGAGGAGCAGAACCAGGAGGGGAGAAAACAAAAGATCAATAAGAACAGTGGGGAGGTGACAGCAGCCAGCCAGGGAGCACCCCTCCCTTGATTAGCATTCATGAACTCCTCTCTTACATTAAGTCTTTATATGACACCTGGCCTTTAATGCAAAGCTGGCTGCGAACATTAAAAATTAAAAGCCGAAGGTAGGCTACATCCATCTCTGATAGCGCAGCTCCCCTCCTATCTGAGGCCTGCACAAAGCTATTACACATTGATAAATTATTTTGGGTAATAGCCGAGATATTACATTGTTTCTGAGTGAAGGTAAAATCTCTCCCTGACATGGGCATTTATCAGGAGTGCCTTTCATCCTATTTATTATGGGCCAGATGAGCGTGGGGCTGCAGCCGGCTGGGGTGCAGGGCTGGGCCCCCTTCCCCCCACTCCCTTCCCTCTCCCTCTGTCACTTCCTTGATGGGGTATTGATGGGGCTTGTGACAAGTTAATTATTAGCTAAAGATATGCAGTTCACCTTAAAAGGGCTGGGCTCCTGGGAAAGAGGGGAGTTTGGTTATTGAACAATCAGATCCATTGAAGGTCTGTTCTGCACCAGCCTTGGTCCCCGATCCCACCCTGGTCCCATCTGGTAGACCTGAGCCCGACCAATCAGAATTACTGAATATTGGTTCCGCAAAGGGGAGGAGGGTTTGGAGGGCTTGGCTGTGCTGCCCCTCCCTGCAACACACCCAGCAAAAGTGCATCCTGAGTCTGCGCTAGAAGCTACGGCCTCCTCCTGCAGAGTCCCCAAATGTGTGTCTGCTCCTCCTGCCCTTCCTTCTCCTTTTTCAGCCTCCTCACCCTCACCCCAGGCTTCTAGATAGTGTCCTCTACTCTGACGGTGTAGGGGAAAGATGCAGCCTTTGGAACCAGGTTCGATCATAGGCAAGTCACTAAAACTTTTTCAACTCAATTTCCTCTGCTGTGATAAGGATGTAGCAGTAATGCCAGCCTCTCGGGGTCGCTGTTATAAAGGGTTATACACTGGGACTGGCAGCGCTCAGTGTGGAGCCTCTTCGGTGGTGTGTGCGTGAGGGTGTGGATTGACATTCGTGTGCATGGTTTGGGGTACTCGGGGTTATTATCCCTCCACGATCACTTTTGGAAGAAGTATTCCTTCTAGACGTGCTTCCCGAGTGCCTTCCATTTTCTAGGCATGGTGCTAGGTGCTGAGTAGACAATAATAAACATAACAGATCTGGCTCTGCTCTCCAGCTGGTCGCAGCCCAGTGGAATGGGCCTCAAAAGAGAGAATCAGGTTCTCTGCATGATTCTTGTACCTGGGTTAGGTTAGCTCACTGGCCTTCTGGCTCTGGATCTGAGTCAGCTCCAACTCCTATCGAGGGCTTGGCACATAGTGGGTGCCCAATTAATATTTTTGGAATAAATGAATGGACGATGGAAATAGGGAATGTTAAGTCCCAGGCAGTCAGGTGTAGGCTTGCTGAGTCTCACGAGAGCCTGGGGTACAACCGGGGCCTGCTTTCTAGGAAATAAAGGCTGCCAGCTTAGCTCAGGGGAACTGTCCATCTCCAAGCTCCAGCCAGGTGAAGTGACAACCCAGCAAAAAGAAAAGAACTGTCCATTGTCACTGGATGTAAGCTAAGTAATGAAGTCTCTTATTGCTGCTGGCAGAGCCAGAGTGACTGTCCTCTTTCTGGCATTTCTGCCTAATGACAGATACCTAATGATCTGCAGAACCCACCAGCCAGTGGGAGGAGGAGGGAAAGGTCACCCTAGGGCACACACTCTCCCTGGACCCAGCTTCCTACTCGTTCTGGGAGGTGGCTATGAGTGCAGGGCAGGTGGGTGCTGGAGGAAGCCAGGGAAGGGGTGGGCCCAGGTCTCCCTGTAGTCAGGCCACACCCGACCCTGGCTGGCCAGCTCTCTGGTCTGTGCTTCTCTAACCAGCCCTCTGAACTTGGGTGGGGCCGACCGACTGCCTCTCAGTCTTGGCTTCAGCCCTGGCGGCTGCCTTTCCAGTCTTCTGATGGCATTCCCTGCCAACCAGGACCAGCCCTGCCCAGTCTGCACCCAACCATGCTTCCCAAAGCCCAGCAAGGACGTCTGGACCCTGATGATGGATGAACTCGGCCACCTCTGAGAGTGGCAGCCCCCGATTGACTGTGTTGTGGGTTCTGCTGTAGGGCTGACTCAGCTCCTTCTTCATGGAGTATTTTCTTATTAGGAGAAGCACAGGTCTAAGGTGGTGATTCCCAGTGACTGTGTGGACTGTTTTTCCTTCTTCCCCGTAAAATTCTGACATACCCTACCAGCCCGATTGAGAACCATCGCTGTTTTCTGCAGAGAGTGGGTCTTATTTAACAAATGTGATGAGGCAAAATTAAGGTGAAACCCTGCTCTAGAAAGCTGAATGTATAAACCAAAATGAAAGGCCAACCAGGAAAAACCTTCTAGGATTATTTGCTCAATGGCAGAGTGATAAATAACAATAATGATGACGATGATAACAGTAGCAGCAGCTGACACTTACTGAGTGTTCACTGCGTACCGGTACCGTGATAGGCATTGTGCATTCAGCCTCCCCTTGGATCCTCATGAAAACCCAGGAAGTGGGTGTCACAGGGGCTCAGAGAGATCAGCAGCAAGGAGCGCAGAGGGGGTTTGACCCTGAGGCTGACTCTAGACCAAATGCTCTGAACCATACACTGGGAAGCATCTTAATGACTAGCCAGTCCACCTCTTTATTTTCTACATGAGGAAACTGAGGCCCAGAGAGGGAAACTCCTTGCCTAGAATCAGTGGTAGAGCTGGGACTGGCTTCTAAGTGTCCCCATTCCAAATCCAAAGCTTTTCTCTGCTTTGTCACCCTGTTAACTAGGAACACGGCTCTCATTTCTTCTCTCCTGTCCCTCTGAGGCTGAGGGAGATCACAGAGGCAGGGAAAGGGGACCCAGGGCTAGGAGAGCCAGGATCTGAATAGGAGCAGAACTTTGCCAAACAGGCAGGCAGAGGCTTGAGCTCCGGGAGGCTGGACTTAAAGATGGAAGTGGGAGTCCAAAGCCGCCAAGACGCTGGAGGCAGGGAGTACACGGGTACCTGGGGGCCCCGGTGGGTCAGGATCAAGAAAATTGGTGAAGAAAGTGACCAGGAGGCCTCAGTGTTTAGGAAACTTTGAAAAGAAGCTGGCAGAACCAGGGGTCTGTCGAAGCAGGAAAGATCCCAACAGACCTGAGACGGAACCACCCAAGAAACGCAGGAGACCTGGGAAGGTGCCAACAGCAAACATAGGCAGGGCTCTGAGGGACATTGCAAAGTTCAGTGGTGAGAAGCTGTGTGTCCTTATAACAGCAGAAAAAACTAGAGGCAGCAAAGTTGGAGGGATGGGGGCCCAAACGAGAAGTGACAAGCCAGGGCCACTGCATTGCACAACCTGCCTGGGCATCAGCAGTAGCTGGACCCAGAGCTGCGCGGCCAGGGTTTGGAGGGCTTCTTGGCTTGGAGTTCATTGCTGGGGAAGGAAAAAGACGCCAAGAGTATCTTAGAAGTCTTTTTCTGAGCATTAGATTAATATTTTTCCTTTGTTATTTTCACAAGTACTTTTTCTTGTTGCCATTGTTGTTGTTTTGTTTTTTGGGATACAAAAAACATCACTCTGTCATCCAGCCTGGAGTGCAGTGGTGTGACCATAGCTCACTGCAGCCTCCAACTCCTGGTTTCAAGCAATCTACCTGCCTCAGCTTCCCAAGTAGCTGGGACTGCAGGTATGTGTCACCATACCCAGCTAATTTTTCCATTTTTTTTTGGTAAAGACAGAGTCTCACTATGTTGCTCAGGCTAGTCTCGTACTCCTGGCCTCAAACAGTCCTCCCACCTTGGCCTCCCAAAGTGCTGGCATTGCAAGTGTGAGCCACTGTTCCTGGCCAAATACTTTTTCTTAACAGAAATTTGTATTGAGACTGGACCACATGGGAACTTGAATTTTTGAGGGTTGTATTTGTAATAAGAATAAAATTTAAAGATAATAAAAATACATATTAATATTAATAATACTTGTATACCTACACTGATGCCTAGAATTGCTCCCTTTCTGTACAATATAAATTTACAACTGATATTTTTAGATGTTGTAAGGAGGGGTACATGGCATTGAACATTGTTGACCTTGAGTTTACCTCTCTCATTGGGGATTTGCCAGGGTCCTCAAAGGCCTTTCCACCTCCAAAAGGGATGCTACACCCAGCTGGGAAGGGTGTGTTTTCTCTGTTTCACAGACATAGCTGGCCTGGGAAGGGGACTTTGCACATCAGATCGGCCAAGGCATTGCAGTCATTCAGGATGCAGAAGCAGGCCAGTCTTGCATCTTAAGTCTTCGCTAATTCTGCATATTCCACATTCCTAATCTTTGCAATATTTCAAGTGGCTGGGTTTTAGACTTGGCTATTTAGAGTTAATGTTGCTGTTGGGGGGTAGGGGTGAGGAAGAGAGGGAGGTAAGGAGGAGGGGTGACGAATTTCTACAAACTCAGTGCCTCTGCACCCAGAACCTGGTAAGGGGGCAGTGGTCAGAGAGAAACAGAGGGAGAGAAAGATATCAAATGTAGTAATCAGAATGAAAAATGGAGCCGCGGTTACTTTAAACAAGAGCTAATTCATCACAAGAACGAGTGGATAAGTAGCTGAGTTTCAGGCGTTCAGTAAGTTCCCCGTTCTGCTCCAAAAATTATTCCACCCCTGTCTGCATGCTCCCATAAATCATCCCTTCTTCACATCAGCTCCGATTACCAATTACTCCTGCCTGTAACACGCTTTCCTTGCCCAACACCATCTGATGGGGCCTTGCCTTTTAATTTTACAAATGCTTCCCCCCCACACACATTTCTTTCTTCTTTCTCCTCCAGTGTCTCCCCTCCCCCAGCTCTCCATTCTCCAGCTCTCTCCTTCTGTCTTTTTCTGTCCCAGGCATCTCTTATTTGCACAATGCCCCTCCCCCCAACCCCAGCCCCTGGCGACCTGGCCATCTGCAGAGGTGCTTTGGGAAGGGGAGGGAGGAGCCGCCGGCTGTGGGTGGTCGTGGCATCAGGAACACCTAGGGAAGAGGTGAGAAGAGTGTGCATCTCACCTCTCTTGAACTTGCCCCAGTAGGCATTTGTCCCCAGCCTGCTGCTTGGTCTTCAGAGTTGGGCAGAATTTGAGTCTCGGGTTCTCCTAACCTGTTAGAAAAGGCAACTCACTCTCCCCAAGGGAAAGCTTTTCACTACCCTAGCTCCTGGCATGAGGACAATGGTCAGTATAAATATGTATCATGATGTGTATTGGCTGCTGACAACCTTCGGAGACACAGAGGTAGTCTCTGTAGGGCTCTAAAAACCCCTTTAGAAGGGGCCGTGCCTTCCAGCCCAGCTTCTGCTCCGGACATAGAATCATCACCCAAACTTTAGTCTTTATTGTATCACTTGCACAATTGTTGCCACATTTCAGTACGATGTGTACCATATTTTCTTAAACTCAACTTTAAATTGGTTCACCTTCCCAAAACTTATCTGTGTCCTAAGCAAAAATCCATGAACTCATGTGTTTGGAGTGATAGTTTTATTTTTCCTGATACCCATGAAAATAAATGCTTAGCTACTATCCCAGTGAATTTAACTTTATACCAACTGAAATCATCACAAGCAGCATCCGTCACAGGCATATCCTGCTTTGGCTAGAGCGTCCCTCCCTCCTGCAGACTCAGAGATGTGGCATGATGGGGACATGGGACCACGAACTAGAAAGTCAAAGCAGCTTGGCTTGGACCTCTGCAAACTTCACCATGCCCCAGGAGCCAATTCCAGCCCTATTCCCAGAGTCTGGGGTATAGCCCAGGTCCAGAAATCTGGAGTTGGACAAGTACCCTGGGTGTCTCTGATCATGCTTTGAGAAATACTGGTCTAGCCTGTGCTTCACACCTAATTTACTTTACAACCTTAGGAATTTCACTTATTTCTCCGTTTCCTAATTGCTTAAACTGGGAGAACCCTAACTGTCCTTGCTGCCTAATAGAGGCCAGAGAAGGTTAGAACTTGGCAAGCTAAGTAGGGAATGGGTTTCAAAAGGTACCTAACTCTGTTGAGGTGGGATGGGGAGGTGTGGCTCATTTCCTTCAGTGTCTGCACAGTGACAGGGATCCAGCCCGCGTGTGCACAGCACGGACCATTGTTTTGACTGGGTTTGAAAAGTATAGATTCCTGTAGGTTTGAGAACCCCAAACATGGATTTCAAGCCAGTTTCATGATTGCCATTTGCTTTGATTTAAATGTTTTTGTCCCCTCCAAAATTCATGTTGTAACTCGATCCCCAATGCAACAGTATTAGGAGGTGTGGCCTTTGGGAGGTGATTGAGTCTCGAGGGAGGTGCCTTATAAAAGGGCTTGTCAGAGGGAGTCTGTGCCTAAGTCTTGCTCTTCTGTCTCCCACCCTCTAGAGGATGCAGCGTTCAAGGCGCCACCTTGGAAACAGAGACCAGACCTTCATCAGCAACAACGAACCTGCTGGCACCTTGATGTTGGACTTCCCAGCCTCCAGAACTGTGAGAAATACATTGCTGTTCTTTATAAATTACCCAGTTTCAGATATTTTGTCATAGCAGCACAAACAGAATAAGACACCATTTAAATAAAATTGTGTGTGTGCATGTGGGAGGGAATGATTATACAAAAAGTCACCCAGAAGCCCAGGCTGGGGGGCTCGGGTACTACAAACAAAGTACTGAGGGTGAAAAATTTCAGGAGGCATTTACTGTCATGGGTGGCCCTGCACTTGCACAGTCCTGAGCGTGGGAGCCTCCCTGGCTGTCTTGCTTGTCTTCCTTTGGTCGTGGATCTGCAGAAGCCAAAGTGGTGTTGGATATAGATCCCTGTAAGGCAGGTGAAGGCAAGAGAAAGAACCAAGAGTCATCTGAACATCCAAAAGGAATGGCACTGAGCCAGGGGTGTCCACACATGCCGTATCCTCTGGTCTCACAAGCACCCAACTGGAGACATCATTAATGTCATCTTATAACTGAGGACAGCAAGGCTTAGGGAGGTTAAGGATCCTGCCCAATAAAAGGAAAGGAAGGAAGGAATAAGGGAAGGAGGCAAGGAAGGAAGGCAAGAAAGAAGGGAGGAAGAATGGAAGGAAGGATCACTCTTTTTTCACTGAGTGTTAGTTAACACCCACTTCATGGATGAGGTCAATGGAACCCAGAGTCCTCATATGTTTTCTATATATTTAATAATTTATTATTCTTAAATCATTCATTACCAAAAAGGATTTTCAGTCACTTGTATTCATTTAGATCTCTACATCCATCCATCCAACATGACTGGGTGGGCACCCAGGCAGGTGCTGCAAAGGATCACAGAGTTTCCCTTTGGAATCTGGGAAGCTGGTGGGGAGACAAAATTAGCTGGCGGTAGGAACGAGGCAGAGCAAGCAAGGATAGCATCGTTTTCTGCAGAGCCAAGGGAGAGAGAGAATTATGCCAGAAAGCTTAGACTGAAGTCGATTGTCAAAACTTCATAGAATTTAGCTTGGAGCTTCCCTGGTTAATACAGCAGCTGCTATTAACCAATAAAAAGTGTCCCCGCTGGTTGGGCAAGGGAAGATCTCCCTAGCACCAAACTGAAAGCACACTTTGGTGCTAAGAATCTTCGCACTTGGGACACTGCCGGCAGCGGGGCCAAGGATAATAACACGGTAACAGTAGCAGCTACCATCTATTGGACGGGCACGTTCAACTGTTAATCTAATCCTCGCGAGTACACGATGCCTTATCATAACCCTCGCTTTTCAGAGTGGGAAACTGCGACTCAGAGAGGACAAGCAACTTGGCCACAATCCCACAGTCATTAAATGGCTCGTCCAATGGAGAGCAGAGTTTTCCAGAGTGGTCAGTATCCCTTGGCCATTCCATTTATAAGGCCAAAGCTGCCAGTCACAGGGTGAAAACCACCTCTCACTGCTGATGGGGTACATTAAATAAGTGACACAGACATTCAAGTTAATTAACTATTTTGCCCCCTGCCCTTTCTTTTCATTTCATAATCAACCCTATTTATCTGGGGCCAAATATCCTAATGTCTCCTATTTCATCAAGGTCCTTCTTCCCGTGTGTGCAGGATCCCTGTGGAGCTCCGGGGCAGAGTAGGGAGAGTCACAGAGTATCTGGGTGCAGAGGAGCGTCTGTGTGATTGGGTGAGACTTGGGTGACGCTGTCCGGAGCAGTGGTTCTCAGAGTGTGGTCCAGCAGCAGTAGCATCACCTGGTAACACATTAGATGTGCCATTCTCTGACCCGATCCCAGACCTACGGAATGGGTTTGATCCATGAGCTTTGACCAGCCCTCCAGCTGATTCTGTTGTCTGCCAAAGCCTGAGAACCACTGGCCTAAGTTAGTAGTGTTTTAACTGTGGCTGCACATTGGCAACTTCTGGGCAGCTCTAAGAACTACCAATAACTAGGTCCTACCCCAAAGAATCTAACCTAATGGGTCTGGAATATGGCCTAGGCATTGCAATCTTTTTAAGTTCCTTTGATGATTCTAGAGTGCAGCCAAGGTTGAGAAGCTGGTGTAGAGGGTCAGGAAACTCCAGACTTCACCCTACCTCAGTGCCCCTGGGGGACAGTCCCCCTGAAAGGGCTCCCCTGGCCTTGAGAGTTCAACATTGTCGCTTTGGCCCTGGAATTCTTCTCAGTCGGAAGGCTTGGAATTAAGGCACTAGAAGTTGGGAAGTTCTGTACTGTCAAGAAAGGAACCTGAAATTGGAAAGGCTTTGGAGCCTAGTTCAAACCCTGCATCTACCACTGACTAGCTGTGTGACATCTCCCAGCCTGGTTCTCACCTGCAAAATAGTGAGATTTAATATCTGCTTCCGCTGCTGTTGATAAAGCACCAAGGACAACGACTGGACTTGGCAGTAGCTTGTTAGCCAGGAGACATGGTTTTTAACAACTGGGAAGGGGCTCACTGTGACTTACAAGGTCAGGGAAGCAGGTAAAACAATTCCCATGGAATACCGATGTTCACAAGTTAGGACAGTTAGAGGTGAGGAAGGCAACGTTGCTCTTGCTCTGCGTTGGCAAAAGAGTTCAGATGAGAAGGGGTTCCCATGGAAACTAGACCCACTCACTGGCGTGTCAGGATTGGGACAAGCAGGGTGAGAAGGACATGCAGCCTGGCAGGGAGCAGAAGGTCCAGCAGAGGGACCAGTGGACTGTCACAGCCAAGGATGGTTATCTCAGTGGGAGGAAGCCGAGCCTGCCCACAACCTGAGATGCAGAAAGAGGGTTGTCAGTACCAGGAAGACATGGTGGCCAGAAATGTGACCCCCTCACATGCCAAACTAAAGTTCTCAACCAAGTTCCAGTCTGGCAGTGAAGGCAAGACAAGATCCTAGTCCAGAAGCCATGGGTCTGTGCCCTCTTGAGCATTGACAGAACCAGTGCAATGCTTTGGTTTAGCTTGTCCACCATGCTTGTCAGGTTAGTTCTAGGGTGAAGAGACACTTTTCTCAAGAGGCTTACTTTAAACCTGGCCCTTCCCTCCTTTCCCTGGGAGCACAAGGGAAACTGGTATAAAGTTGAGGGTCAAACCTTTCCTCCTTCTTTAACAAAGCTGATGCATTTGTGAGCCTCCCATGCCAAAAGTGCTCCTGGTCCACCTGTATCCCTGGTTGCTCCCAGCGTGTCTGGGGCTACTTAGCTGTGCCCGGGGCCTGGGGCCAAAACTGTCCTTGGGCAGTGCCAATGTCTGGAGCTCAGATGGCCAGCTGCTGCACAGCAGACAGTCCTGCTGCCCACCTGGCCCTGCCTGGTGTTCTAGCTCCAGGTGCTTCCTCCCTGACCAAGGCCAAGCCCCTCCCTCCCAGGCCATGACAGCCTGGCTGATCCACCCCAAATGTCCAATGACTGTGCAACCCCAGCTCTGTCCCATGGCTCACAAGGCCCCCTCCTCCAGCCTGTGTCCCAGTGTCAGCCTCAGAGGTCACATGAGAACACTTAAATGGAAAAGGGCCTCTCCCCGAAAGAAGCATAGTTAACATTTACTAAGCACTTGTGTGCCAGGACCTGGTCTGTATGCACTATCTCACTGAGTCCTCACCGTGAGGTTTTAGAATAGGTTCTGTTACCCTCCTTCTAGACATGAGGAAACCAAGGCACAGGGAGTTTAAATAACATCATACAACAAAGAACTGGTGGAGGCAGGATTTGAACCAGAGCCCCTGCCTTTAACCCCGGGTACACCCTGCCCGTTGAGTACAGCATCCAGACCTGTCAGGTCAGGGACAAGGAAATATTAGCAAGAAAGGAGAAGCTCTCCTGAATGACTAGGAGGCTAGTGAAATTAATCAGGGTCTTTAAGTGGCTGAGAAATGAACTACCTATTAAAACCTGTCTTTAATAAGAAAAATAAAGTTAGGAAATGGGTGCAATTAGTAAGTCATAATAAAAAACAGGTAAAGGGTCACTTAGAAAAATTAAATGCTAGAGAGATACATAAATCAAGGGGTGGTATGGCGTGCAGATGAAAGGTCCTGCCAGAATTAGCTAATGAACTTAGGGAACCCCTGACATCCACTTTCAAAATGTGACAATGAACCATGGGAGACGGCTGGGGAGGAAGAATGTGGAACTCGACTTGAAAAACAGGAAGAAAACCGATTCCAACAATTTTCCCCCAGGGAAGCCATAAGTTCCGTTTGTAGGCAAGCCATAGAACAAATTTTATGATTAAAAATTTACGATAAATTTTATGAGTAGAAAATCCAGTAAGCAGCTGGAGGGCAACAGAGACCTGTGCCATAAACTGAACTGGCAGGTTTACGCAGAAGTCATGCCGGGAAACCATAATGCTTTTTTATTCTAACTAATTTGTAATATTAGTGGGAAGAGGGTCCACTGAAGATTTAGTGCTTTTTGATTTTAGAAAAGGCTTTGATTCAGTGTCTTGTGAAATCTGACTGGCAAAATTAATTTAAATTGGCGCGGACAGGGACTGTCTCAGGAATGGGGCGAGGCTGGAAGGCTATAAACACAGGTGTGATGAATGGGGACCCCAGACTGGAGGGGCGAGGGGCAGGCCAGGGCCGCCGCTGGCAGAGGGGAGGCCAGCAGAAGCAGACACCTGATCACATTGACAGGCTCCGTGAAGGTGAGGTTAATGGCTGGCCAATTAAATCTGCATGTATAATTTAGCCTGGGTGACACAAACAGGGAAGAGTGGGAAACCCAAGAGACACACAGAGGACAGAATTATCACCAGAAATTAGCATGTGCTCTGTACAGCAGGGTGCCCGAGGCCTGTAGAACCAAAGTCTACCTGGCAGCAGAAATCTGAGTCCAGGTAAGGGTCAAAAAGATGCCCAAGGGATAGGGACACACACAGGTGGTCAAAGCTGGAAGGAAGTACAAGTAACAGCAACCCTGGCTTGAATAGCAAGCACACGTACCTCCCAAGTAGGAATTAGACAGGTAGGGTCAGCTTCAGGCACAGAGTGAGCAAGGCGCTGGCTTGCTTTCTTTGCTATTCTTTGGCTTTGACCTTTCCCGTGTGTTAGTGCTTTGTTGAGGCTGGCCTTCCTCAAGATTGCAAGATGCCGATAGTGAGTGGAACGGTGGCACCCCAAAAGATATGCCCATGCCCTGGTATTCATGACTATGACTATTTGACAAAAGGGTCTTTGCACATATAATTAAGGATCTCAAGGTGAGATCGTCCCGGATTGACTGCGTAAGTCCTAAATCCAATGGCAATGTCATTATAACAGACAGAAGGGAAGACACAGGCACAGAGGAGAAGGCCAGATGAAGACAAAGGCAGAGATCGGAGTGAAGCAGCCACAAACCAAGGATTGCCTGCAGCCACAGAAGGCGGCGGAGGCAAGGAAGGAGGAGCACAGCTATGCCACCACCTTGCTTCTAGACATCCGGCCTCCGAAACTGCAAGAGAATAAGTTTGTTGTTTTAAGGCACGAATTCGTGGTAAATTGTGACGGAAGTCTCAGGAAACGAATACAATGCCTGCTATGCTAGGAAGTTGTGTGCCTCCTGCTCTTGAGCAGACTGGCCTTGTGTGGCTCTCCGGTGAGAGGGAAGAAGTTACTTTCCCATAACAGGCCTTTCTTCACAGCTCTCTGGCTAACATTAGCCCAGCCTGGTCCCTGAACCGGCACGGGCAAGGGGCTCAGATCATGTTGCATGGCTTCCACCCGTCTCCTGGGTGGATTGGGAATAACTGCTGGCTGCCTTCTGGACAGCGGAGCCTCCCGCCCTGCATCTCCCGTGAGGGTGGGCTGGAGCAGAGACCACCCAGCCTGGGCCACTCTATGCAACCAGTGTGTGGCGAGAGGGAGAAAGGGTCCTTCCTGTTCAGGCCACTGCAGTTTTGGGGTTGTTGCTCCAGTCTACCTGACTAATACAAGGGGCAGATCACTGAAGCCATCTGGAAGGACCGGCAAATTTCGACAGGAAGATATGTGAGATATTCCAGGCAGGCAGAACTGCAGGGGCAGGAAAGGGCACGGTACGTCCAGGGAAAGACGGGGGCTGCAAATGCTGAAATAAGTGCTGGAAAGAAAGAGAAGAGCCCAAGAAGGGAGGGACAGAAGCTCCCCAGGACAGAACTTGGCTGTGAGGAGATACATTTAGGAAGCTGTTGCCAAAACCCAAGCAAGAATGATAGGACCTGACCCAAAAGCAGGGTGCTGAAAATGATGATATGGGTGGCGGCGGTGGTGGTCATAGTCAACCACGTATTAAAGCCTCGTTATGTGCCAGGGACTGTGCTGAAGGCTTTGTCTTCAACCCTGGTACAGAGGGGGATTGGGGCTAAGGGTTAGTCAGCCAGCGCGCGTACAACCTAGCTTGGCACTGCGCTCTGGCCTGGAGCACTCCACTCTGCCTCCATAGACTTCCTGCCTCACGCCCTGGCCCGCGAGGAGGGGAGTTGCCCTGAACTCTAGTGAGGGTGTCACCAGGCTGGTGACCACTGGGAAGGAGATGGGTCCAGGGTAGGGTGAGCCTGGGCCCACAGGATCACAGTCTGAGCAGGTCACCCTCCACTGTCCTGAGAGGAGATGGGCTGCTCCAAGGCCCTCCTTGGGAAGAGGAAGAGTGTGCTTCTCTGTTGAGGGGACTGGTGGTCTGGTCATGGCTTTGGTGTCCTGAGACACCTTCCATTTCTCTAAGGGATGACCTGATAAAACGGAAGAAATCACCCCTCCCAAAGGCTTAATGCTAATAAAGGTTAATGATAGATCCAAACAAATATATCACTAATGGTAGAATTTCAGGCTCCACAGAGTTGTTCACAGGCGAGAGATTCCTGGGAAGAGGGGCCTTACCCAGCATTGACACCCCACAGGGAGTCATCCTCTATGACTAATCAGATATTAAATGATAGGTCCACAGCTAATAATAATTGTTACCAACCTTGCCTGGCCCTTGGAATAATCTATGAGGCAGGAAAAATAAGTATTATCCCCACTTTAGAGGAGAAAAAACTGAGGTCAAAGAAATCCCACAGCAGAGCAAGGCTCTGACCTGGCTTATATGCCTCCGGTCTGATTCCCCTGTTGCTGTCCCACGTGTGACTAAAGACCCTGGCAGGAAAGTCCTTGCCCAAGAGACTTAATCTCTCCAACTCAGAGCCACATTCCTTAAAGACTCTCCCCATGGTCCTAAACCTTCCCCCAAATCCAGACCCCACATGGGGTCTGCTGTCAGGATGGTAAGAGACAGAGGGAGGGGAAAGCATGGAGCCCCTGGGAGCCAAGTACAGAAAAGACTCACAAGAACACTGAATAGTGACCATGACAACCAGTCAGTAGGAAGACTGGAGAACAATGTCTCACAGAGTTTCTAGAAGTGTCCATGTGATTGATTTCATAGTCACTCGACTGAACATGTTTGCCCTGTGTCTCTAGAAGGCAAAGTCCTTGCATATTCTAGAAAACAGAAACAGCTGCTCCCCTGGACACTCACACCGGCAAATTATGCAATACCCTAAACCATATCGCCCCAACAGCTCAAACCAATTCCCCGACATTGGTATTCAGAGTGTAGATGTGCCTCGGTTACAGACAAATACATTATAATACTGGCATACACCTGTGAGAGTTTGTGGCACACTCCTGTGCCTTTCTATGTTGTGATAGAAGTTCAGTATATCTGTAGTCCCCAACCCCTGGGCCAGCAGCCTGGTACTGGCCCATGGTCTTTTAGGAAATGGGCCGCCCATCACCGCCTGAGCTCCACACCATGCCCCACCCAACGACATCCCCCAACCCTGATCCCTGGTCCCTGGAAAAATTGTCTTCTATGAAACTGGTCCCTGGTGCCAAAAAGGTTGGGGATCACAGCGAGTATATCTTTGGCTCTGAAGCTGAACTGTCTGGGCGTGAATCCTGGCTCTGATGCTTCCAAGTTTTGTGATCTTGGGCAAGATTCTTAACCTCTCTTGTGCCTTTGTTTCCTCATCTGTAAAAAGCAGATAATAATAGTATCTACCACTTAGATTGTTTTGAATACTAAATGAATGAATACACACACACACACACACACACACACATATATATTTTTTTCAGACAGAGTCTTGCTCTGTTGCCCCAGCTAGAGTGCAGTGGTGTCATCATAGCTCACTGCAAAGTCAAACTCCTGGGCTCAGGTGATCCTCCTGCCTCAGCAGCCTGGGTAGCTGGGACTACAGGTGTGTGCCACAATATGCTCCACCTGGCTAAGTTTTCTATTAATATTTTTTTGTAGAGACAGGGCTTTGCTCTTGCTCAGGCTGGTCTCAAACTGCTGACCTCAAGCAATCCTCCCGCCTCAGCCTCCAAGAGTGCTGGGATTGCAGGCGTGAGCCACCGCACCAAGCTTTGAATGAATGCATATAAAATGCTTGAAACAGAGCCTGGCACACAGTAAGTGTCCAATAAATGTTACGTATTTTGGATTATTAATGAGTGAGCGAGTGAGTGGGTGAGTGGTGTGTAAAAGGTGCCTGGCCCTAAAAGAAAACTGCTATTAGCAGGAGGGGTGTCCCGTGAGGGTTCCTTAAGATTTCTCATTGTTTTTATTCCTGCACCGTCAGTCTTTGGTGCCCTGGCTGCAATGAAACGTTACTGCTGTTTCCCTGTCCAGATGTGGCCAAGACCAGGTCAGCCAGGGTCACCAGAGAGAAGGCAATGACCAGCTGCTGTCCCCATCTCTGAGAACTTGAGAGGAAACCACCCTGAGCTGAGAGTGTAGGATTTAGGTGAGGATTTAGCTAGGATCAGACATGTTTTGAGGTCTCCTTCCCTGAAGGTCTTGAAGATGCGCATAGAGACATCTACTATTTCTGCTGCAGACGGCCAACTATATAGCTGGGATCATCACCCTTTCTCATCCTTGCTGAAACTTGCTTGGCTTATTTTCTTGTGGGGCAGAAGAATCTTCCTATTTTATTTGATCATCATAATAGCCCTGTGAGATAGGTACTATTTTATCTATATTCCAGAGTTAAAGAAAAGGAAACACCAGAGAGGTTAAGTAACTTGCCTGAGGTCACCCAGCTATTAAGTAGAAAAGTCAGGTTTCAAACTCAGGTCTGTGCATCTGATTCCAGAACCCATCCTCCGAACTACTGTTAACCAGTAGCCAAAGAGAAGAAAGAACATCTGTAACTCCCTTGGTGCCAGCCTGCAGGGATCTGCTCAGGAGCAATCAGGAAAGAGCTGCCTAATTCAGACCCCTAACTCCCTGGCTGCTTCAATTCTTCCCCCAGGCAGGTTGCTGAGAGATACAATGTCCTCAGGAAAGAGGAGCCCTAAGTTTCTGGAGTTTCATTAATATGAGAAAAGATCAAAGAGGTTCCCAAAAAAGTTCTGAGTTTGATGACCCAGAGATGGTGGTGATGCCATGGAGCAAAGAAACAAATGCAGAAAGAAGTCAGCGTCAAGAAAATCTAAATTCCCACTTTGCTAAGGCCTGGTTCTGCCTGGTGCAGCTTTGCCAGGCTTCAGGGAAGAAACTGCCTTGGGCACCAGGATCCACGTGGTCCAGGCTGGTCCCCTGCCAGATGGCTGCTCCTGCCTGTGCTCCCTCTCTCCCTCCCTGTCCTGCTCAGACACCCCTTCCCAGCCTCCCCAGCCTCCCCAGCCCCTGATCAGAATGCAGCATCACAATGGGCTGTTTTTAATCCTTGCTAGATCTCTTTTATTTTTTTCTTCCCTTTGCTGGGCTTCCTGGGCTGTAATTTTTCCCTCTGTGTCATCCATCACAGACACAACCGTCGCTTGTGCAAATTAAAATGCACCTCAGAATAATAAAAAAGGGGCTTTCTTTCCCCCCTCCTTTTCCTTTCCAGCAGCAACTCCTCAACACAAAACATTTGTCTCTGGGTAAGAGCAGGAGCATTAATTAACCCTGTGTGTGCACCACCAGGCCCATATAGTCCCTGCAGCCATGTGCCACCAGCGATCGGGGCTGAGGGGCAGCTGGAGAGTGGCAGGGAGATGCGCCTTGTTCCCCAGACTTCACTGTGTGCTTATCATGTGCCTGGCACTGTCCAAACATTGCCCCTTTAGTCCTCGCTACAACCCTGTGGGGCAGGAACCATTATTATCTTTATTTTTTAAATGCAGACACTGTGGATGGTTAAGTGACTTGCCCAGTTAATCAGTTTCAGCACTGTCTGACTCCAAAGTCCACACCCTACTTTTGCTACGCCAAGTGTGGTTACACATGACATTTTGGGCTGGATGACCCAAATGTGGTTCCATGGACCAGTAGTACCTTGGGCATCACCTGGAGCTTGTTAGGAATGCAGGATTTCAGGCCCTAACTCAGACCTACTGAATCAGAATCTGCATTTTAACAAACTACCCAGGCAATTCATGCGCACATTAAAGTTTAAGATCTGCTCCCCGTTCCCACCACCTTGATGTCCCTATCTTGACTTGCCAAGAAAAGCCCTTTTCTGGGGATGGATTAGGAGATTCCATGGACTCAGTTCAAGCACTGCCTCCTCCATGAAGCCAGGACCCAGCTGGACCTGACCAGGCCTTTCTACCTGGGCCTATTTCCAGCACAGTAAGTGTAATAGGTGTTACTTATTTACCTAAGTGCCTGCTTCACCTCTGCATGGTGGGCTCCTTAAACCTTGAGTTGGACCTTATTTTGTTCTGTTCCTGTAATGCCAATACAGTGCCTGGACCTAACCAAAAAGGTTGACAGTGAGCCTTTATGTGCCTGTATCTTAATGCTCCTGAAAACACACACACACACACACACACACACACACACACACACACTCACTCTCACACACACACTCTCTCTCTGACACACAACTATGTACACTCACACATTTTTCTAATTATAAAAATTATACAGTAGGACTTTTGCTTCTCAGAATATGGGGTAGACATACTTTTCTCTATTAATTCCACTAAGTATAACTAGAAACCCTGGAAATTGTATAGAAAACAATCCTAAGAAGACTCTGAAAGGTGGAAAGAAGAAGGTAGACTAGCTAGGGATGTCAGGATCCAAGGGACAACATAATGGCGAGTTCTCTGGGTTCCTTTTTTGCCTCATCTACCCTAAGCTTGAAGCTGAAGATGCCAGCGAAATACTAATGGGTACAGATTTTATAAACCTCCCTAAAGCCAGCTCTCTTTAGGGAAAAGGTGAACCTTTTCACCCTGAGGAAAGGGTGAACCTAGTAAGACAAAACTTTTAGATTATAATTGCTCTACTCCAGTTGAATACCACAGAAAAAAACTAATTTCATATCCCCACCACCACCAGCAAAGGGTAAGTGGGAAGCCTAGACTTCCATCCTTGCCAGGTTGTAAGAAGGCACCCTAATACCACCACCAGGGTGGTGTGACAGAGACCATGTAGGGAGCCAGGACTTTCATTCTTACCAGTTGGTGATGAGGCCCTCGTTCCATGGTGTCAGTGGAGGCCACATGGAGGGCAGTAAGGAGGCACTTCTACCTATCCAGCTAGGGATACCTGTCGCCATCCAGGGAGGTATCTGTGGAGGCCTAACAGGAGCCAGAGCTCCCAGCCCCACCCCAAAGTAATGAGAAGCATTGTCTTCCACTCTCACTTAGCAGTGTCAAGGAAGTACCCTTTCTTCCCCTGCCAGAGTGGTGCTAGAAAAAGGTAGTGAAGATTCAAATGAGAACTAGAGTCTCATAATATACTACCCACAATATCCAGGTTTCAATAAAAAGTTATTATATCCAGGAAGATCTCAAACTGAATAGAAAAAGATAATCAATAGATGTCAATGCCAAGATAACAGAGATGTTAGAACTAGCTGACAAAGATTTTAAAGCAGTGGTCATAAAAATGCTTCAACAAACAACAAACACTTGAAACAAATGGAAAAAATTACAATCTAAGCTAAGAAATAGAAAATATCAGTAAAGTAACAGAAGATATAAAGAAGAACAAAGTGGAAATGTTAGAACTGAAAAGTACAATAATAAAAAAATTCAAAAAACTCAATGGATGGACTCAATAGCAAAATGGAGGGGACAAAGGAAAGAATCAATAAACTTGAAAATAGAACAATAGAAATCACCCAATCTGAACAACAGAGAGGAAATAGGCTTTTACAAAAATGAATAGCGTCTCAGGAACCTTGGAACTATAACAAAACAGCTAACATTTGTGGCATCAGAGTTCTAGAAGGAGAGAGGAAGGAGGGTAGAGCTGAAAAAGTACTTGAAAAAATGGTTGGAAATTTCCCAAATTTGGCAAAAGACATAAACCTACAGATTCAAAAAGTTGAGCAAACCTCAAACAGAATGAACCTAAAGAAATCCATATCAATATGCAATATATTCAAACTTCTGAAAACTAAAGACAAAGAAAAAATCTTGAAAGCAATAGAGAGAAATAACACCTTATCAACAGAGTAAAAACAATTTACATGACAGCAGATTTCTCATCAGAAACCATGGAGACCAGAAGGAGGTGGCACAACAGGTTTAAAGTGCTCAGAGAAAAGAACCGTCAATCAAGAATCCTATACCCAGCAAAAAATATCCTTCAGGAATGAAAGGGGAAAATCAAGACATTCTAAGATGAAATAAAACTGAGATAATTCGTTGCCATCAGACCTATCCTAAAAGAATAGCTAAAGGAAATTCTCCCACCCCAAGGAGATGCATCTTAGATTGGACTTTCCAGGATTCTTCCATTTCGAGGCTGGATTCAGGATGGATGTTTTGAAAATAGGAAGCTACCTATTTGAGTAGAGGGGGAACTTTAAACTTCTAGAGCTCAAGAGTTTACCACTTCTATTTGGCAAAGCTGGGCAAGTCTATGCAAACAAACGATCAGAGTTTTGGGAGAAAGACAGTCACATGTGATGTCCTGTGTGATGTGATGTCATGGAGGGGGAGTTCTGGGAAGAGCAGCCTAGTTCCCTTCCCCTTCTCCCTTCTCTCTGCTGTTTTGCCCTCTCACACCCACCTTGCAGGTTCAATGCTCTCTGGCTTGGACTGTCCTTCCAGCTTTCCTCTTTCTTTCTGTCTGTCTCTTGTGATCGTGAATGTCCAGAATCACACAGCCCACTCAGCTGCCAATAACAGGCAGGGGAAGTCAGTGCCCATGGCCTGCCCAGAGGAGAGAACTGCCACAGAGCCCACCAGCCTTTGGATCCTTTGCCTTGTGGCCCTTCCTAGGCCTCATCTTTTAGGGTCTCCTCTACCCTGGCTAGGATCGCTCTGCCCATTCTCTAATCCTTTCTTTCCCCAGCCCCTCAATCTCTTGACAGCAACTTCAGAGCATTAGTCAGCTCCAGGTTACCCCTTATACTATACCTGGCTTATGGTACCTACCAAGGCTACTGTCCCTAGAAGGGACAGTCCTACCTGTTCCCCAAGTGGGACCAGGATGGGCTCCTGATCCCAATCTGTTGCCTGGGCTAGTGAGTCATGATTTAATGGCCAAACATGAAAAAGGCAGACTGGGACAGTCGGACTCCTCTCACGGGATGTTGGGATGCGGGTGAGGCTCTGGAGCTGAGCAGACTAGGGACGGGTGCTGGGGCTGAGCAGTCCTGATGCCACGTTGGGCCATGTCTGAGGAGGCAGGAAAAGAAGAAAGGGGCGAGGAGAGCAGGTGTGAGGTGGAGGGAGGAGAGGGAACATAATCACCATGCCCTCAGCTCACAGAAAAATGGATACAATTGGGCTCTGGTGCCTGGAAGCTGCCAGCATGTCCTTGGCAGGGGGATGGGGGGAAAGGGTGGTCTCAAGTTTCCCCAATACCCTAATCATGTGCATCTCTCTTTACCTGTATATGATGCTTTTCTAATAAAAATGCTTTTTTATATTATCTCATATAACAAGGAAACAAAACCTTAATTTCCTCATCTGTAAAATGGGAATAATAGTTATAAGATCATCTACCTGCAGGGTTGCTGTGCAAATTAAATGAGCAAACATCCAGGAGAGCGCCCCTCCATGTGTACACCACATGAAGGTCACTCTCCTCTCTGATCTGTCCCTGTCCCCGCTGGCAACATTTGATGCCCTGTTCCGGAATGGGCACTGAGAATCCAGTGACAAGAATGCCAGAGTGGTATGACTGTCATGGCCCTTGCTCAGCCAAGCTCTTCCCAGTCCCCAGTGGAAGGAACAAAGTCAAGCAAAACACCTTAAGGAAGCAAATATGTAGCTTTTCTGCAGGAGGAAAGAAAAAAGAGGTGGAGGAGAGAAGGAAAGAGAAGTGGAAATCACCATTATTCTTAATCATTACATGGTGCATTAGAATAATATGATTATTCAGTGCATTCTAATTAGGCTTAATGAAGAGTAATGGGTATGAGAGGAGGCCTGGAACATATAGTTTTATGTAGTGTACATCCCCCTGGCAGGGAAGCACAGGGACCCCATATCAGGACCCTAGGGCTCAGAAGCTGAAACAAGATGCAACCTGGGCCAGCCAGCATCCATCTGTAACTCCTGACACGTGTGTTTGCTAGGATTGGGTACCCGTGAAACCATGCAGATGACTGTTGGCAAAGTTGAGGTTGGACTAGCAGAGGGTGTGTTTTGTGAACTGTGAATGGTATGGACCATTGCTGTGGAAGAGAGGCTGGTAGGTGGCGTGGGTGTGATATAGTGTGAGGTGTGACCGTCCCCACATGGGGTATATATACCTACCTATATGGAATATCTCAGGACACCTGAATTAGGAATAGAGCAAGGAGCACAGGGGTCAGAGTTAGTGGGTAAATGACTTGTGAATTTCAGGAGTCCCAAATAACTGGCTCTATAGAAGACAGAGAGGAAAACTACTCAGCCTCCCCACCCGCCACCCTTTGCTGTGTGAGGGAGGGCTGGTCTGTCTTCCTTCATGGTGGTGAACTTGCTGTGGACTTCATAGTTCTTGAGACATTTCCCCAGTGGCTGTTGACTGGATTCCTGGTTACTGGTGTGATTTCCTTCCTTCCTTCCTTCCTTCCTTCCTTCCTTCCTTCCTTCCTTCCTTCCTTCCTTCCTTCCTTCCTTCCTTCCAACTGGCCAGTTTGGAGCCAGCATGGGCAGTGAACTGGACCAGAAAGAGGGAAGAAAAATAGAATAAAATTTACATTACGTCCTTGGAGCCCTATGGACTGGGTAGGCATGTCAGTTGGCACAGCCTAAAAAGATTATACTGGTTTAAAAAAAATCAACGGCTTACTATGACACAGGCCTATTTCTCATTTATCCTGTATGTTATTTACAGGTCAGCTGGAAACTCCACCTGGTGTCATCACTCTGGGGCCCCAGTTGATGGAGTAGCCACCATCTGGATTAGTGCAGTTTGTGAAAGCAGAGGGAAAGAGAGCTCTGGTAACTCAATGCTTCAGCCTAGAAGGGACACTTGGGACGTCCACTCATAACTCATTGACCAGAATGATCACAGGGTCCCCACCCATCCACAAGAGGCCCAGGGAACACAGTCCTACCATGTGCCCTGAAGGTGAGAAGTTAGAAATATTTGGTGAGCAACACTGAGGAGGTTAAGAGGTTCTGTGGCCCCAAGCCCATTTGTCGTGGATTTTCCCAAGCCTGTGGCCATCGGCTCCTCAACAGTCAAGCATTTGCCAAGGGCTTATTCTGTCTGCCACTAGATTGGGTTCTGGGAATACAAAGGTGAATAAGCCATAGCCCCTGTCTGTACAGAACTTAAGGATTCACGTGGCCGGTAAACAAGTAGACAATTGGGAGCCATCGTTGTAAGTGCTGTGACTGAGTGAAGGCAGGTGCCATGGGAACATAAGACCCAGACTGAGAAGTCTGGGCCAACTTCTGGATGGAGGTGATGTTGAGTAGATCCTGAGGATTGAGGAGGAGTGAGGTGAAGAAGAAAGGGAAGGACATGCCATGCAGAGAGAATGGCATGTGCAAAGGTCACTGATTATAAGCACCAGGCATTGATGCTGGGAAAAAAAGGATCTTATTAGAGTAACACTGGATAGTTCACAGAACTAAAGAGGAGATGGGCAATTTTACCTTCAGCAGGGCAGGAACCTCGTGGCTGGGTAGTTGGAACCACTGCAGATCCTTTAGGAGGCTGCCATTGTGGGACCCTGTGGCAGAGTCTCAGTGGCAGAGCTCAGATCCTGGCCCCACCTCTCTGGGGGGAGGACAGCAAGGTTGGCACCTCTCTGCCACCAAGCAGAAAGGGAATAGAGAAATGGGTGCTGCTCTCATGAAGAGAGAAAAGGCACTCTGGGCTTGAGAAAACCAAGATGTCCACTACTGAGTCGCATAAGGAAAAACAGAAGAGAAAACTGGAAGGTAACTTGGAGCCCACTTAGTCAACCCAACCAGTTAAGGAATAGAACATCGAGACCCAGAGAGTCACTGGGCTCCCGGGCTCTTCAGCGGCAAAGCTGAGCCCCCATTCGGGAAGATCCCCTGACTCTCAGAGCAGGGCTGCTTCTACTTCATACTCTGTGTTCAAAGCAAGAAAATATCCAACAGCTAAGTCTCTGGGATCTTCTCCTCAACCCTGCAGGTGCGTTTCTGTTTGCATCTTCTTAGAGCATCTTGGCTCTGATAGTTCAGTGCTCCGTGAGAGAGGGTGAGACAAAGCCCCCTCAACACCAGTGGAAGCCAGCTCTATCTAGTTGACCTCAGGCATGGAAAGGACCCATATTGCCCTGGGGAGGGGACACTGAGAAGGACATCTGGCTCGGGTTGACTCCTCCCTCTCACCAACCCCAGGGTACTCAGCTACCTGCAGTTTCGGAAGACACCCCAAGGAAGATGAATTGTGCTGTTGACTCAGAGCAGAAGGGGACTGAGAGCCTGTGCCTCTTCCGAAAGCAAGGCACCGTCTGGGGCCTGTGACGTGCAATGTGCCGGCTTCATTGCTCTGACAATATGAAGGATGTTTGGTTTTGTTCCCAGCGCTGTTATCATTTATCATCCTCTCGTAAGAGCTGGCACCCTCCGCCTGTTCCCCCTTCCGTCTTGCTCTCTCCCAGCCCCCCCTTCAATCCCACCTCCCTGTTCTGACTGTCCCCCTGCCACTGAGGGGAGCCCTCTTGTATTTACCCTGGAAGAAACTCTCCCACGTTGATTCCCAGAAGCCCAAGAGACTCCCCAATTGACTTCCACTGATAGACCTTTGCTGAGCAATTCTTCTGGGCAAAGTATGGTGCTTGAGGCTTTGGGTGGTAAAACGTCAGTAAGACAAGTCCCTGCCTTCAAGGAGTTGTATTCCACAAGCAAATAACTATGGTGTCCTAGGCAGAGGGCGTAAAGGACAAAACCCGGAGAGTCAGCGGAGGAACCACACGTCTGGAAAGGACGGGCAAGGCAGCACGGTGGCCTTTGCAAGAGCAGGGTGGTTGGGCAGAGGGTGGTGGAAGACATGGACGTCGGGGGGCAGTGAGTGGGGAGGCAGCCAGTGAAAACAAGAAATATCTTGGGGAAGATGAGAACAGAAAGAAAGAGATGAAGGCTTAGCTGGAAGAGGAGCTGTTGTGTTTGAGCTGGTTTGAAGGTGGGCGAGGGGCAGCCAGTGGGATGGCAAGGCTGGTGGCACATGAGACAGGAAGTGATTGGGAAACAAAGCCCCAAAGGGACTGGTGAGGCAGGTCAAGGTAGGGGGAGGACTGGACGTGGAGGGAAGTCAGAGCACATCTTGTTTCAAGAACAGTGAAAAGGCAGAAATTGGTATGTGACCACGGGGGAAATTTTGTGATAAAAGGAAGCTATGTTGGCTCCATCTTCTGTGACTCAGGAGGTGAGGTAATCTGCTGAGGGATGGAGTGGGTTTTGGACCTTAAGATTGCTGGGAATTGGAATATCTACTGAGGAACTACTATGGGATAAAACAGGTGTCCACCATTGAGGCCCTGCTGAGATTCAGTCTCACCCCAGGGCCTTTGCATATGCTGTTTCCTCTATTTGGAAGATACAGCCACCCACTCTTTGCATGGTTAGGATTTTCTCATCATTCAGATCTTGGCTTATTCCTCATTCCACAGAATGGCCTTTCCCAATAATTTCATCTAAAGTAGGTCTCCTACCCCCACCTCCCAGGATTCTCTGTTTTGGCTCTTTCTTTATCCTTTTCTAGCACTTACATTTGTAATTGCTTTATCAGCTTGTTCTTCTCTTCCTCCTCCTCCTCTTCTTCTTCTTTGACATCCAACTGGTGTGTAAGCCCCAGGGGACCAGGGATCACATCTGTCTTGTTTATTACTGGATCCCTGGTGTCTAGACAGACGTGCAGCAGGAACTCAATGAGTGGCTCGTGGAGTGTGGGAATGAATATTGAAGAACGTGTGTTTATAGTGGAGCCCATCAGCTAGGTGAGCAGTTTTCCCCAGGGTTGGGGACTACAGGTCTCCAGCAGGTCAGCCATACCAGGAACCCAGGGTCCTAGTGAGAATGACTCAAATGTTTGACAGTGGGGAAGCTAAGCGGGGGACAGGCATGCTGGCTGGGGCAGGCATGGGGGTACGCTGCTCTCAACTCCATGCAAGAGAGAATTTGCCACAGCACTGCCAGGGATGGGCAGTGACAGCCTCCAGCTGCAGCACCTTTGGGACCCACCACATAGTCTGAGTTGAGGCCACGCTTTTCCTGGGCAGCCCCAGCCAGTGACTGAGCATTGGCCTGGCCATTTCTCCCCAGCGTGGGACTTCCCTAACAGACAATCTTTCTTCAGAGGTCCCTACTGGGGTGGCCAAGACTTTGTCAGTTGAGGTTTTCTAGCAATCAGAGGCTGAGAGGAGTTGGGAGTGTGAGAAATGTGCCGGGGTGTGGGGTGGGGGTAGTGTGTAAGGCTGTGACAGATAAAGAGAGGAGGCAGAATCGGGCAGGAAAGGGCCACAGCAGACGCTCTCCCTGTCCAGTCCCGCTCTCCCCCCGTCTGTCTTGTCAGTTACTCCCATGTCGGTTTCCCAGGGCTGCCTAACAAATCGCCACAACCCACAGGACAGAAATCTAGTCTCCCACAGTTCATGAGGCCGTAAGTTCAAAAGCAAAGTATTGGCAGGGCTGGTTCCTCCTGAAGATTCTGAAGGAGGGTCTATTCCATGGTTCTCTCCTGGCTTCCCGGGGTTGCTGGCAATCCTTGGCATTCGCTGGCTTGTAGCTGTATCACTCCAATCCCTGCCTCCGTCTTCACATGACCTTCTTCTCTCTGTGTCTCTCTGTGTCTTCTTTTCTTACAAGGACACCAGCCATTGGATTTATGGCCACCCTACATCCAGGATGATTTCATCTTGAGATCCTTAATTACACACCTGCAAAGACCCTATTTCCAAATAAGGTCACATTCAGAAATTCTGGGTGGATATGAATTTTGGAGGATGCTGTTCAGCTCACTACACCCCCCAATAAACCTCTCACTTCCTAACTCCATCTCAGCCTCTGCCTACCAGAGAACCAGACTGACCTGCTGGCAGACTGAGAACCACAGATACAAGAGCAAGTGTCACTGCTGCAGGCATGGCCAGGAGATAAAAAGACAGGAGGTTTCAGCACGTATTTATTGCCTATGGAAGATACTAGAGTTGCAATTTTGGTGGGAAGGTCTAAGGTGGCACTGAGGGTGTGGGGACTGCTCCTGTGAACTGCAGTGGGCTGGAGGAGCAGAGGAAGGGCTGAGGTTGGTCACCAGCATGATGGCCCCAGGGGACATTCTGGACTTGCCTGGTGGCCTGCATTCTTCTTGGGAGGTCTCAAAGAACAATGACTGCCAGCCACTGGGCCCTATCTTCTCTTTCCCTCCTTGACCTTCAGGGAGAAGTGGACATTTTGTTGGGAGCCACCACCATCACCACTATCAACAAACATGTACTAGAACTATAAAACTTGGAAAGATGGGATTAAGGATCAAAATGAAGGAAATTGGTCAACAAAATCTCATCTTTGCATGTCTACAGGAAATTGGGAACCTGCTTTGTACTGAGCTAGCTGCTTGGAATACAGAGAATTCCTTGGCCACTGTCCCTGGAAAGGCACCTATACCTGAAAAACAAGTGGACACTAACAAGCAACCCCCTTCTTTACTCCCTGTATATTTTGATGCATGAAGGTGCCCAAGTAAGCCAGCCCACCCCAGGGCCGGCTCGCTCCCCCACCACCCCTCATCAAGCCTCTGGCGGTGGTGAGCTGTCACCTGCCTCTGTGTGCTCCCTTGGCCTGTCATCACCCACACACACTCGATTAGGGGATCGAGTGACTTACAGGGGCTCCTCTTCCCCAGGGTCGGCATTTGCATAGGGTGATGGATGCTGAGATGTCATCTAAACACATCTGCACTTTGCATTTTAAACAAAGCAATTTCCAGAGGAAGCTGTAGGAGCTTTGTCTCCTTCCAGGAATGGTTCCTCTGAGTCCAAGTGTCTTTCCTTTTGGTCAGCACTTTCCACATCTGCCCTGGGTCCCTCTCCTCTACTGGCCTCCTGTGCCCCCCTCCCCCCAGTGACCTCTGTGTGGAGCAGGAGATTGCACGGGGCATAAGATGGAAAAGGACACAGGTCCCTGGCAGGGCCAAGCAGGGATCACCCAGGCCCTCCTCTGCACCTGACACTGGTGCCCCTCCCCACCCCTCATCCTGCAGGATACCTGTGGCTAGGATAGGGGAGTGACCTTAGCTGGGAGCAGCTACCTATGAGACATGGCTTGAGAGACACAGAATACCTGCTGCAGATATCCCTGCCCACCTCTGTGCCCCATGGTGCACACTATGGGTTGTCTCCTGGGATCCTTCCATGTTTTGTCTGGCAACATAGGATTGCTTCTGTCTAAGCTCTGACTCTGGCCAGGCACAGTGGCTCATGCCTGTAATCCTAGCACTCTGGGAGGCCAAGATGGGAGGATTGCTTGAGGTCAGGAGTTCAAGAACAGCCTGAGCAAGAGTGAGACCCTGTCTCTACTAAAAGTAGAAAAAATTAGCTGTGGGTGGTGGCATGTGTCTGTAGTCCCAGCTACTCGGGAGGCTGAGGCAGGAGGATCGCTTGAGCCCAGGAGTTTGAGGTTGCTGTGAGCTAGGCTGACGCCA
>CAUYRT010049000.1:0-29758 GCA_963574885.1 Lepilemur ruficaudatus
AATATTAAACAAACAAACTCATTGTGGTTTTGATTTGCATTTCTTTAATGATTAGAGATGTTGAGCACTTTTTTATATGTTTGCTGGCCATTATTCTGTCTTCTTTTGAAAAATTTCTGTTCATGTCCTTTGCCCATTTATCGATGAGTTTATTTGATTTTGTTCTTGTTAATTTTCTAAAGTTCTATATGGATTCTAGTTATCAGCCCTTTATCAGATGTGTAGAATGCAAATATTTTCTCCCATTCTATAGCTTGTCTATTCGTTCTAATGATAGTTTCCTTGGCTATGCAGAAACTTTTTAATTTGATCAGGTCCAATTTATTTATTTTTGTTGCTGCTGTGATTGCTTTGGGGGTCTGCTTCATAAATTCTTTGCTACACTGATGTCTACAAGAGTTTTTACAATATTTTCTTCTAGAATTCTTAAGGTTTTGTGCCTTAGGTTTAAGTCTGTTATACATTGTGAGTTGATTTTTGTGAGAGGTGAGAGGTAGGGATCCAGTTTCAATCTTCTGTGTGTGGTTTCCAGTTTTCCCAGCACCATTTATTGAATAGAGATTCTATTCCTCAGCGTATATTTTTGTCTGCTTTGTTGAAGATTAGATGACAATATGAGGATGATTTTATATCTGAGTTCTCAATCCTGTTCCAAAGGTCTATATCTCTGTTCTTGTACCAAGGCCATGATGTTTTGGTTACAATAGCCTTGTAGTAAAGTTTGAAGTCTGGTAGACCAATGCCTTCCAATTTATTCTTTTTGCTTAAGGTTGCTTTGCTGTACGAGGTCTTCTCTGGTTCCATATTGCAGCATAGAATTATTTTTTTTAGATCTGTAAAGAATGATGATGATATTTGATAGGGATTGCATTAATTATGTAGATCACTTTAGGTAGTATGGGCATTTTAACAATATTAATTTTGCCAATCTATGAGCATGGTGGGGTTTTCCCTGTTTACATCTTCTACAATTTCTTTTCTCAGTGTTTCACAGTTGTCCCTATATCCTCCTTCATTAAATACATTCCTAAATATTTAATTTTCTTTGATGATATTGTGAAAGGTGTTGTGTCTTTGATTTGATTTTTGGCTTGACTGTTATTGGTGTATATGAATGCCACTGATTTGTGTGCATTAATTTTGTATCCTGAGACTTCAATGAATTCATTTATCAATTTCTGCAGTCTCTTGGTTGAATCCTTGGGATTTTCTAGATATAATATCATATCATCAGCAAAGAGTGAGAGTTTAACCTCTTCTGCCCCCATTTGGACACCCTTAATTCCCATCTCTTGTCTATTGCAAGGATGCGGAAACAGCTCAAGTGTCCATCAATACATGAGTGAATTATTAAAATGTGGCATATGTATACCATGGAATACTACTCAACCACAGAAAAACATTGGTGATCTAGCACCTCTTATATTATCCTGCATAGAGCTGGAGCCCATCTTTTGCAGTGAAGTATCACAAGAATGGAAAAACAAGTACCACATGTACTCGCCATCAAATTGGTACTAACTGACCAACACTAAGGTGCTCACATGGAAGTAATATCCACTGGGTGCTGGTCAGGTGGGAGGGAGTTAGTGGGGATGGGTAAACTCACAATCAATGGATGTGTAGCACACTGGATGGGAGAAGGGCAAGCTTGTAGCCCTGGCTTGGGTGAGGCAAAGGCATTATATGTAACCAAAATGTTTGTACTCCCATAATATTCTGACATTAAAAAATAAAACCTAATACACAAGAAAACACCTTAGGTCTAATAAATTAATCAAGAAAATTATTCTTATAAATCTTTGAGCTAATTACAGAATTGGTAAACTGTTGCAGCAGCCTATTTTTGTAAATGGATTTTTTTTCTAAACACAGCCACACCTATTTACTTACATATTGCTTAGGGCTGGTTTTGTCCTACAACAGCAGAATTGAATAGTTGCAACATAGACCATGTAAACAGCAAAGCCTAAAATATTTACTATCTGGATCTTTATAGAAAACATTTGCCCATTCCTGCCAAATAGAACTCTAAATCAGAGACCAAGACCAAGATGTTCTTTCTCGATAAGTGGGTCAGTTTAACCAAGAACACTTACTTAATTTTATATATGATTAAAATTAATGTCTAAGTGGCATTAAATTACTTAAGAGACAACAAAATAAGTGATGAACTAAAATATATTACTAGGATGTAAAATTTATTAGAGGTCACTTCTATTGCATTGATTTGGTTGTTGTAATTCTTCAATGATAAAGATTCATATATAAAGGTAAATTTTAAACCAGCCATGAAAATTAAGTAGCTTGTCCTTCAATATCATACAGGAAAATTGACCTATGTAATATATGTTAAAAACATACAAGCATTTTTATAACTTCTATAAATTTATTCATAAATCAATCTGAAATTACAAATCAATTTTTTGTTAGATGTTGCGTGGCTATCTTTGCCCATATATATATTTTTTTCATAGGCATATTTTTATTAAATCTTTAAGGAACAAATAATGCTGTTGCATTTTTTCTTTCAAGGTTTCCTCTTTTCTTTTCATGTGAATAACTTTATTTCTTTTTTTCTTTGTTCTCTCATTTCCTTCTTCTCCATAAGGAGCCATATAAATAGGTTCAGTGTCAACATATTTTTTACAAGATATGCATCGTTTTGTGGTACTATATCTTTAATTTATGTAAATGGCATTGTGTTATATATTTCATTGTGTTTCTTACTTTTTATTTTTTTGCTCCATTCATGGGGTGGGGTGTTCTTCACGTTGCTCTGTATACATTTAATAAATTGCTTCATAATATTCCATGATGTACATCCATATATATTTTTAATAGCATTTTGTGCACTTTCCATCCTTTTTGTACTTTGGTGAAATTTACTACTGATCTATCTCCTAGTTCTCTTATTCTTGCTTCAGCAGTATCGACATCCTGTCAAGCTCAAGTATGGAATTAGACATTTCAATTACATATTTTCAGTTCTAGAATTATAGGTTTTTTATTTTCACAAGTTCAGTTCTTTGATCAACCCCTCCCCCCATTATGTTATCTATTCCTTTGAGGACACCCATTAGAATTATTTTCAAATCTAATCTAGGTAACTAATATATAGGTCACCAGAGTATGTTTTGTTTTTTCACAGTGCTGTTTCATGATATTCCTGATTTTGTTCGGTTGAATACTGGATCTTGTGTTTGAAAAATCATAGCAGTTTTCATCTTCCCTCAAAGCAAATTTACTCTATCCTCACGTAGTAAGAAGCTAAAATATCTCCCCCCTTTCTCTGTGGTTCCCGCCATGTTTCCCAGCCATCTTTGAGTCTTTGTGTGATCTCAGCTTCCACCAAGCACCTGCTCCCTCCATGGTTCCTGCTCGTGCTGGCATCTCAGCTTCAGTGTTCTCAGTCCCCACTGGACTCCTGTCTTGGTAAAATCAGCTCCTCTCCAGGTCCCTCCAGTTCTAGAGGTGGTGATATCTACTTAGTATTGCTCATCTTAGGGTTGCCTTACTGCTTCAGTTTTCCCTTTCAATTCTTCCATCACCCTCTTTTAAAAGTTCCTCTATTGATTCTCACAACTCAACAACCACTGGGAACACAACTTTTGTCAAAGCTGGGTTCATTGTTTGCCACGGCCAGGGGCAGCATACACAAAGGGAAGCATGGGCATTTCAGAAAGACGGTGATAGGCTAGAGTTGTTATCAGATTTGGGCTTACAGTAGGTGATACGGGGACAAACCCAAGGAAATGTATGTTTGTTTGTTTGTTTTGCTCAAGAATAAGTGCTATCAAAGGTAGGGTTAATTATATTCTTGGTTACCTTAATATTTTTTTTATTTAGGGTGTGCATAGAACAGAATAGGCGTGAAGTTGTAACTTCAGAAAAAGCTACAGCTACTCGTGTGTGCTGGACAGAGACATGATGGTCATTTTGTTGTTGGACAGTGTTTTTATTTTTGTCTGTGCTCAGACATGTTTGCAAAGTGATCTTGTTTTTGTCTCTCTCAATTAGAGTCATTTTGTACTGGTTTTCTTTGAAATTGTTTATGTTCACTAGGGACGTATAACGGCCAGCTTCCAGCTGTCAGATAAAAGAGCTGCTTTTTTTTCCCCTCACCTCTATTAAAATGTCTGTTGTGGGTTTTCTTTTGCAGATTTGACTCTGTCTGAAATAGCAGGTTTCATCAATACTTCTATTTATTAGAAAATTAAGTTATTTTAAAATATATGCCCCTTTTATAGCTTTAATATATTCTTTCTCAAACCTTGTCATTGCATTAGGATAATGAAAATTATGCAACTGTCTGAGAGGAAGGTAGAATAAAATGTCATATTTCAGCTAATTAGAAATCTGCAAGATATTATATTAATTTAAAAATAGAAGATATAACAAGTTTTTTACTTGAGTTGATGATAATTTAATTTTTCAAAATATGTGGGGATGGGAACAGTCGCAAAATATATCTAGGTACAAAATCTGATTAGCAGAAAAGAATGAATGAATTCAAAGTGATGAGATGTTTTAAGAAGTCACTGTGTTATCTTGGGGTTTGTGAGGTCAGGGAGAGTCATGTTCAGAATCATACACACTTTTACCTTCTTTCCTACATTGTGAGGAGACTGAAATGTTCTTGCTGTATATTGTTACCTACCACATTTTAGCCCTAGAAACAATGCCTTCTATAGTCTCTGGGTCCTGAATTTATAAAATATACCTTTCTCATACACACACACACACGAAATAATCCTCTCACTCTCTAAACCTCATTTCCCTATTATCTTTGTTTGTTTTTTTATCACCACCTACCTATAAACTCATTTTAGAAACCTAAGAATTATCTTCGATTCTTTTATTTCTCCCTTATTCCCTTGATTTAGCTTCTAAACAACTATAGAATCATCCTGCCATTCACACACCTGCTATCAAAGTCTGCATTCAAAACGATATCATTTCTCTATCTTACTATGAATTATATTAAAATTTCAGAGCTATATGAAAAGTAAAACATAACAAATCCTCTGTATCAAACATTATCAAATAAAATATCAAATCTTAATATTTCTCCACACCTACATTAGAGTAAACCAAGGTAAAACATTAAACATACAGTCGAATCCTGCTCCATGCCTCTCCTCATTCTCATTCTTTTCCTGTCTCTCCTTCCCCTCACTCAGATCTCTGATGTAGATGCTAACTGGGCATTCCAGCTCTATCCTTACTTACATAATTTATTCACATGCATGCCAGACTGAACTATTATAAATAAAGTCCAACTAGGTAAAATCTCCCCAAATTTAAAATTGTTAAATGGTTTCCTAACTCCCATATCAGGAAGCCTGAGCCCCTTGCCATGGAATTTACCAGATCTGTGACACTTCCCTTTGCTTCTGTCATAATTTATGCTAAAGCGAAAGCATGACAACAATGCTTGGCATAAAAATAAAAACATACATTTAGTAAAATGCTGCTTAATAGTAATGATGGGTTTAATAATAGTAGAATGGAAATTGTAACCACAGTGATAAACCACAAGATTGTCATTAACAAGCTATGTGACATTAGGCACATAGGCATTTAGGCATTTAGCATTAGGCATTTAACCTCTGAGTGCCTCAGTGTCTTCTCTGTGAAATATGGTGAATAAAATCTAGCTGTCACAAAATGCAAACGTATATACAGGGAGCATTTCTGAAAGAAATGTTTAAAATATTTACGCAATCAAATACTTAACCAATCAAAAACTTGAAATTTGCATCTGTATTTTTCACCTAGGGATAGAACTAACATTTGTAAAGTGCTTATTAAACTAAATAATTTATTTATATGTCACCTTCTAAAACTTAATTATTATTAATACCATTAAATAGATGAAGAAATTAAGACTTGAAACACTAAGTTTATTCATTTCCTTAATCATTTAATCAGCATTTTTGAATACATTGAGTACGTATTTTGTGCTAGAAAATCATCTAGTAAACAGGGATACAACTAGAAATAGATTAAGTATAAAAGGAACCACAATTAATAATTTATGGCTGAAATTAAGCTCACATGAGTCTTACTTCAATGCCGTTTTATATCTTAGTTCAGCCTTAATAGCAGATTATGAGGGAGAGAAGCATTTTAAATAGAATGATAAATTTCTTTAAAGCAAATTTTCTTCCATTTTCCATTTTCTGTGAAGTGACTTGAATTTTCCCTATTCTTTGCTTCTAACTGCAACACTCTAAACTTGCATCCCTTTATACTTGGATCACGCCGTAACCTCCTGATGGACATCCTTTCTTATCTCCACTTTCCAGTTCATCCTGAATTGCAAATCATGAAGGCACATTTCGGAATGTCATTTCCATGCTTCAGGCAGCTCTTCAGTCCCCCCCCCCCAACAACTGGTCCAAGCTTCTCATCCTAAAATTCAAGGCTTTTCATTATATTAGTCTCTCAAAGCCTAGCACTTGCTACCTGGAATCTATGTCTTTTTTCCTCCAGTGAGGCGGAGCCCCTTCCCAGCTACTATTGCCTCCCCACTTATGTCCTCTGCTCATCAGCTCCTTCCCTCCTCTTTGCCTAACCAAGTCATATACCACCATTATGGTCCAAATGACTTCAGTCCTCTCTTATGAAGTCTTTTAACAGCTTCAAATCAGAATGCTTCTTTTTATTTATCAAGTCACAGAATTTTAAAACTAAAAGTAGTTGTAGAATTCTTGTCTCTCTCTTAATTTTTAAATGTGAACACAAAGGACCAGAATGGTGATGATTAGCCACCTACCTGTTGCAGTACAATTATTATGTATCATTAAAATAATTTTTAAAATAATTTAAATAAATAAATAACCAGCCTCAAATTGTTACCTTTCCAGTGCATAGATTTCCCTAATACTGTCTCCCCCACCCTGTATCCATTGATTTTATGATGTTTCACTGCAATGTTTTTAAATTTGTTTTCCCCTTAAAAAGCTTTAAAAACCACTTGAGAGCTGGTATTATAGCATATGCATTCTTTAAGTATACTTTTAAAGTATTTGTTTATTTAAATATAGTGCCTGGATTTTTTAAAACTGAAAATTTACCTGAAATAATTTTACAAAAATTACTATTATACTTGCACTTGGCAAAAGAAGAAAAATAGCCAAATTATATAAATTGAAAATACACACACAGGTACTCATTTCATCAAACAACTCTCTTAAATAGAATGCAGGTAATTTGAAATATTGTTTTTATAAAACAAGATGTATTTTTAAGAATCGTATTTAAGGGACATAAAACTACTCAGGTTAATTTAAAAACAAATATAAATATAAATTTCTCTTTTTTTAATTAATTTACATGATATAAATTCCTTGAAGTATAAGAATACAACATTATTAAATATTCATTGGACTGTTTCTGCATTTCACAAATTTTACATTGTAAAGTACATAATATTTTTAAGAAATGCATATATATTTCACTATATATGCATATAATGCTACGAAAGCTACCACTGATCTCTGACTTGAAATCTAATAAAATAAATAAGAAAGGAAATATTTAATAATAAAAGAAATGTTTTAAAGGATGATTTATTATAGGCAATCCAATGATTATATTCATAATTCTAGTATTTGTTTTGGCAAAAAGATTAAAATCCCTCCATATGAATTTTTATTTCTCATAAAATTGAAGCAATAAAATGTTATTTCATTCATTTAGATCTCCTTTATCCCAAAATTATTGAAATTGAGGTTAAATGTATAATAAAATTTAATTTAAAATACACACACTGCAGTATAACATGAGGTTCTTGTTTGAATTTCACTGTCTGCCATGCATTATAAAGCACTTATTTTAAGGATATGGAAGATGCTCCTGTAGTTTCCCTAAGCGCCTATTTTTCAGAAGGATTTGTGGCCTTCTGTGCCACAGATGATAAGGAATTTCATTGTTCTGGCTTCCATACTCAGCTTGACCTATTCATCCTAAATAAGCTAATCCTGGAGAGAGTTTTGCTTCAGGCATAAAATGATCAACACAGGAATGGAAAGTAAACCTACCATCACACTTGTAAAAACTGATATAGAGGCCATGATAGAGCTTTATATTCATGTAAATAAAGTTTCAGAGCATACTTCCCACTTAAATCAAGACATCCAATTTTAAGACCTTCTGTCATCATCAACAATAACGCACTTGAGTAGTAGAAATTGATGTTACATAGAATATAAAATAGTTTTCTTTAAATAGCTTGCAACTGTTGCCAAGGTTTTGATTCGGTAATAAAACTGTGTAGCTTCATAGTAACTAGGAACATACAGTGTTAAAAATAATAAAAATAAAAGGATAGCAAGAAATTATAAATATGTTTTTAAGGGCTTAGGCTTTCCTTTAGGGCTTGCTCTTGTAATTGACGCCAAATGAGAATTCAGAGGGTAAAAAATATCTTCTTTGGTAAAAGAAAAGTTTTGGCCATGAAGTAAATAAACTTTTCTCCTAATTCATCACATCTCCCTAAATGCACTATTATCATCTACCATCTGGAATGAAGCTTCCACCAACTAATGATCTGCCTCATTAAATATCAGAAACCAAAATCCACAGTCCTAAAACCACCTTATGCTGGAATCACTCCTGTTCTAAACCATCAATTTTAATAAGAGCTTCATCTAAGATGGGGCTTTAATTCAAGCCAACTTTGTTGGATCTAAGTACAGAGTAATCAATATCAAAGTCGCTTCACATAAATGTAGAAGATAAATTGGTATATAGAACAGAAGAACACTTTGCACGCAAGCATTGTATTTTTTCATTAGCATATCTTTTTATTTTAATGTAGGCAAGATTTTTTGAGGGACACCTTTTCTTTGTTGAATTAAAAAACATTTAATTTATGCTTGAAAATATTTTCAGTAAAAGAAACTTACATCACTCAGCCAAATCCTTAAGCTTGAGTTGAGTGATTGTAACAGAAATTTAAACATTATCATTACTAATGGGTATTCAAATGTTGTTAATTTCTCATTCAAGTGTTATAATGATAACAAGGGACTTAATCTGTTAAATTATATTTGAAAACCAATAATTGATTGATGTATAGAACACAGATAATGATTAGAAATTGTGACTTACAGAATTATTCAATTAACAAATCACAAAATCAAAGTCTATATTCACAGAGGTAAAAGAAGTCAGACCAAAACATTGTGAGGTACCTCCCAAGACGTTATACTCATATTTTTAATTCTTCTGGGCAAAAAATAAATAAAATTCTCTGCAAACTTTATCAAAAATATTTTGGAGGTTGTAGTAATAGAAAATTCAGGGAATAATACCTATTCCTTTGGACAGGGATCATTTATCATTTGTACTATTTATTCCAAATGTAACTTTATAAAATTAATAACCAACTTCACACCGTTGCCACTGGAATCCTCTTTTATTGCATTTCTTTCAATAACTATTCACTGGAGAATGGTGAAGATCCGTGGAGACTTAGAGAGACAAGTGAATTTTGAGGAAGAACATTTCAGATATTAGCTGATAAAACATCTACTGCTTTTATCATACATAAAAGTTTTAATCCAGCTATAAAGAAATAGTATTTGCCCCTGTCACACACAGAAATTATGCATTTAGTTACTATGTAACCAGCAGCTTTAGAAATAAATTTGCCTGTAGGCCTGCCTCCGTGCCTCTGCTCGTCAAGAAGCAGTTTGGAGTTTGATTCCACTGACATCCTAACTTCAGGTTTCTGTTTGTGGCTCTACTTTCTTACTCTGATGATAAAATGGTCTTATAGACCCTTAAGTTACTTTAAAAGCATGCAAGGCACAGAGATTGACTTGAGTGATTCTTAAATGAAGAATGTAATTCCTAGTACAAAAAGCTTGTGGCACAGAATGTGCTGAATCTCTTGAATAGTACAGGACGCTGCCTTGTATAAGCAACCCTAATGGTAAATCTTTGACACACACTCCTCCCCCACACTGGAGAGCATGGGCACAGAAGTATTGTTATGATATACCAGACTTGTTTTGTTCTTTGCTATCACTTCACATTAAATTCCTAGATCTTAATTTACATATAATAGGAATTTATTTTAACCTTAGCATTTAATCTTAGCATTATAAAAATAAATAACAACAAATATAAGCAAACTAAAAACCAAAATTAACCATAGTCCTATTATGTAAAATGCCAATGAGAATGAGTTGTAGGCCAAAAGAATCAGCTAGGTATGGTGGCACATGTCTATAATCCCAGCTACTCAAGAGGCTGAGGTGGGAGGATCTCTTAAGCCCAGGAGTTTGAGGCCAGGCTGGGCAACATTTCTAAAAGAATTTCTAAAAAGAATAAATAAAGAATAAATAAACATTTCTAAAAGAATAAATAAACAACAAATACAAAAAGAATAAATTCTCAAGATGAGTTAGGATCCTTGTGGCAGTCTGGTCAAATGACAAATTCTTAGAATAACATTTTTTAAATGCATGAAATAAAATACTTAAAACTTTAAAGCAAATCAACTATGGTTAATTAGACTTACATCCATGGATCTTTTTGTGGTGTTTGACACTCATGTAAAGAACCACTGGATGACATGGAGGTAGTAGAAATGAAGAAATACATAGGTAGACCAGAGATAGACTTAAGCTGTAGAAAATACAGAACTTTCTGATGGAAAATATTGGGTGGAGGTGATTGAGAGTGAGGGAGTAATGCAAGGGAATACCAAGTTTCGAAGATAAACAGTCGTGTGGGTAGATGCTGACAACCTTTCCACAGATGAGGATAACTGGCTGGCGGATTTGGTGAGACTGTGTGTCTGTGAAGGGGCGATGGCCAGACTCACTTTGGCCCTGTGAGTTTTGAAATGCCTTTTAGATTCTCAAAGGAAGATGCCGAATGGGCAGTTGGAATTAGAAGTCTGGATTTCAGATGAGACTTTATGCTGAAGTAATAAAATTTATAAGTTAACGGCATACTAATGTGCTATAAAGTCATGAACTTGGAAAAGATCATGTGGAAGTGAATGTAGAGAGAGAAGAGAGTCCAGAACTGAGACCTGAGATCACCCATCATTTAGGTGTGGCGGGGAGAAGGAACCATCAAAACAGAAATGGTAGGAGAATAAAAGCTTTAAACAGCACTCTATAGTGGAGTGGCTGGGCAGAAATTGAAATGCTTTAGGGTGAGGAGTAAATTGGAGGTGACACAGAATAAACAACTGCCAAGTTCTGGCTGTGAAAGACAGTAGAGAAAAGAGTAGTAGCTGATGGACGTCAGCACAAAGAATCTGTATTTTAGGACGGGAGCTGTTAGAGAATATTTATAATCCACTGAAATCCATCAAAAAGGGAAAGATTGATCCTATTATTCGGTGATTAGAACCAAGGAAGATGAAATATGTCTTTAAAAAAATCTTCAAAATGAACATTTTGAAGCAGCAGCTGATAGCAGCGCACACACCCACACACGCACAATTGTACGGTCCAATATGTTTGGGAAATCTTATTGTTTCCAGATAAATCCTTACAAGACTTCTTAGATTTTCTAATATACTGACAATTATTTTGAATTTACAAAGGGGCATTAGCAGAGATGACTGCCACATACTGTGGTGCAAATTGTACACAAATCTAGTCTATGATGAATTCCTGAATGTTCCATTCATAACCCACAAAATAATACCTGAGGATTTAATTCCTATACACTACCATTCAATCTTATTTTAATACGGAAAGTTTTTTTTTTTTCCTTACAAATCTCAAGGGACTGGAATTCAGCAGGGTTTACTTTGGTAATTGCTGACATTTTACTAATGACTCATTCTATAATTATTAGGTAACATGTACTAATTATTGAGAACCTATGACATGGCAGTCATAGTGAACATCATGCTTCACCCACTTCAATTAAAATCAGTACACTAGTATGCAAATCAATACAATCAATACAATCTAATCAGATTGGTGCTATAATCCACCATCAAATATTCTCCATAAAATCACATTGACACTTAGAATTTTCCTATAAAAAAGGTCATATGCCACAATCATTATTAAAGTAGCTAAACACCAAGTATTAGTCAGAGCCGTCATCCAAACATTCTTTTTACCTGAAAAATGGAGAGCTGAGAAGGCCCAACTTTTTCCTAGATGCGGTATTCACAGACACGGTCTTAAGCCGTCCCTGCAGAGTTGGAGAAATGATTGGCTCCTTTGTTCCCTGTGAGAAATTCTTTCCATTTATACTCCTTGTTGTTTTATTCCTTGGCAAGCTTTTTAAGGCTGTTTACTTACTCACCTGCAGCTGAAACTTGTTTTCACAGGTAGGTGGTAAGGCTTTCTTCAGGGCCAGTTATAAATTACTTTATTCTTCAAAAGAAATCACATTGATATTTCCCATATTTAGAATTATAATCTTCACACAGTATTTTCAAGAGCAGTTTATGTATTTATCTGAGAGTTGTCTTTGGTTTTGCTGAAGTTTAGCACTTGGCTGAATATTTATATGCCAACATTTTTCTCCCATTTTTTGCGTGTTACCCAAATATCTTCAAAATACAAAGATATATATGAGATAAAGTCATTATTTGGCTTTTTTATTTTTGAGTCAATTTCTAAAGTCTTGCTGCGGAATCCACTTTCTGGAGGAATTCAGCTACAACAGAGCGTTTCTGTAACATAATAACCCTACTGTAGAAAACTGCTTTTGACTCTTTTTAATAGATAGGCCTACAGGATTTATATATATTCAGTGGTTATGAGTGTTGGATTATTTTGTTGTGTGATTTAGTAAATCCATAAACTTTCTCATGTACAATGTTTATTGTAAATTTATTTGATTAAGCTGACAGAATTCAAACAACAGGAATAAAGTGGATTCAAAGTAGATCAGCGGTTTCCAAATAATGCTTTTCTATGTTATAAATAATGGTGTTACACTTTGCAAAATGTGTAAGATAATACTATGGACCTCATTATGGCTAATGACTGCTTTATTTGTTTAAAAATACAGGTAAATAACAATATAGACAGATATCTCCACTAATTGCAAGTAGCTAAAAACCGTATCTCAAATTTTTTGACTTTATATTAGTAGGTATTTTACTGAGTTCGACTGCATTCTTGGGATTTTACTGCTGACAGCTTTCCAGCCTCTCTGCTCTCTTTCCTCATCTTGCCCCACATCTGATAAGAAAAGCTCCGTTGACTCCAGCAGGAGGTTGACACCATGCAAGTTCCAGACATCAGGCAGGAGCCCTCACTCCATCCCACCTTCTCAGCACAATAGAACCCTGAGCCACTAGCTACTCTCTCTCTCTCAAACCATTTTCAAAAGCTGGTTGAGATCCTGCCTGCTCTTCTCAGAGAGCTTTACCGTGAGTAATAAATCTTTTCTTCTCCTCTCGGTGCATATACGGCACCCTCACATCAACATCCAAACTGGTGGGGGTTGATCCTGCCCCCTGCGTGCCAACCACAGCGTAGGTACCAGTCTTTTCCAATGTCACAATTTCGCTCACTTTTCCACTTTAAAGTAGTCAAATGAAAGTATGTAAGGTCTTTAATATGATAACATTTAGCGTACTTTATAGCGTGACTAAGCTGTTTGTATACACTTAAAACACCTTGCAGCCTCACCACTGTCAGACGTTTGCCAGCATCTATAATGTTTCTTAAAGCGTAACATTAAGATTCAACATTCTTGAATCGCCTGCAGTTTAAATTATTTAGGAGTGCTTTGAGTAAGGGCAGATTCTTGGGACGAACTCCCGATCTCCTGAAACAGAATCTCTGGGGATGTGGCATATGAATTTGCATTTCTACCGAGAACCTCAAGTTTTTACATGTGTTTCAGTCTGAACACCATGGGATTAGTTCCTTGGGAACACTTGACTCTATTTATTCATAGATTTACTGTTTATTCAATCACATTTCAACTGTTCCACTCAAATCATGCTGTGCCGTTTGTTTTTTGTTTTCATGAAAATTGCCATGAATTTCTTTGTGTGCAATGGTTCTATCCAAAAGAAATTTCTCAAAATCTTTAGAAATTTTTTGTGTCCATTTTTATTTCTATTATTACATGTATTCCATGAGAAACAATAGATTAGGCATGAGATAAAAAATAAAAATAACAAAAGCATACTGTTTTTTAAATAATATGAAGAACAGATTTCTGATTTTTTTTATTGTTTCCCTTTTTTTTTATTTTCAGGAAATAGTTAAGGCCAAAGTTATATTTGTATTACACCTAAACTGTCTTTGAGGTTAAATTGATGGTATCTAAAACTTCAAAGATTTATTAATTCATCTTTATGAAAGGATTGATAATAAAGTAATTAGGAATGTTTAGTATCCATCATATTTTGGTTAACTCTATAACAACACAAACTGAAGATGAAAAGAAGGAGGAAGAAAGTAGGAATGAATGAATAGGAAAAAAAAAAACATTAAAAAGTAGGCAAAGGACATGAGCAGAAACTATTCAAAAGAAGTTAGACTAATGGCCAACAAACATATGAAAAAATGCTCAACATCTCTGATCACCAGGGAAATGCAAATCAAAACTACGAGATATCACTTAACTGCAGTGAGACCAGCTTTTATCAAAAAGTCCCAAAACAACAAATGTTGGTGTGGATGCGCAGAGATAGGAACACTCATACACTGCTGGTGGGACTGCGAACTAGTACAACCTCCATGGAAAGCAGTATGGAGATACCTCAACTAAAGATAGAACTACCATTTGATCCAGAAATCCCATTACTGGGCATCTACCCAGAGGAAAAAAAGACATTGTATAAAAAAGACATCGACACTAGAATGTATATAGCAGCACAGTTCACAATTGCAAAGATGTGGAAACAACCCAAGTGCCCAACAATACATGAGTGGATTAATAAAATGTGGTATATGTGTGGAGTACTATTCAGCCATAAAAAACTTGTCAACTATCTATTGTATTATTGTGGATGGAACTGGAGCCCATTCTTCTAAGTGAAGTATCACAAGAATGGAAAAACAAGCACTGCATGTACTCGCCATTACGTTGGTACTAATCAATCAACACTTAATGTGCACCTATGGGAAGTAACATTTACAGGGTGTCAGGCAGAGGGGAGGGTGGAGAAGGGATGGGTAAATTCATACATAACGGATGTGGTGCATGCTTTCTGGGGGATGGGCACACTTGTAGCTCTGACTCAGGTGGCGCAAAGTCAATTTGAATCTTTACTCCAAGCTACAAGGGTTTTCAACCATACTAAAGGTAACAATATAATAATATGTAATTGGTAGTATAGCTCTTGATAGCCCACAAAACAAATGAATCAAGTCAAATTATAGGCAACACCTCAACAAATTTGATGGCTAAATAATAAAATTATCCTCAACCATGTTTTTCATAGTATATTTTTATGAACAAGATTTCCTTTATTTTAATGAAGTCCAGTTTATCAATACTTTCTTTTGTGATTAATTCATTTTGTATCATGTTTATGAAATCTTTACTGAATTAAAGGCGATGGAAATATTCTCTTACCTTTTTCCCTTGGACCATTTATTAAAGAAAATATATTTTCATCACTGTATTATAAGGAGTCATCTAAGTAAATTAGATGACCATAAATGTATGGGTTCCAAATATATTCTGTACTCTATTCCATTCCATTGTTCTATTTGTCTGTCCTTGAGTGAATACCAAATTGTCAACAACTGTAACTTTATAACAGTTTTAATATCTGGAAGTATAGTCAGCTAACTTTGTTTTTATTTTTAAAACTACCTTGGCTATACTCTCCTTTGAATATCTGTAGAATCTGTAAAATAAGCATATTCAATTTAACCACAAAAATATCTACTGAGATTTTTATTTCAATTCCATTAAGTCCATAGATCAGTTTAAGTATGATTTGGAATTTTAGTATAAATATTTTCATTGTCATTTAATTCAAAACACCCTAAAATTTTCATTTAGATTTCTTATTTGACTCAAGGATCATTTAGGATTGCATTGCTTAACTTTCAAAAAGTTAGGGATTTTCTTATCTTTTTTGTTATTGATTTTGAACTTATTTCTATTGTAGTAGTCAGTGAACATACTTTGAATAATCTAATTTTCTTAAAATTGAGAATTGCTTTATGGTTTAAATATGTTAAATGTTTCATGTGCATTTGTAAAGGATGTGTAATTTATGCTTGTTGGGTATGTAGATATTTATAATTGTTAGATTCCCATTTGAAGAATTGACTATTGACTGCTATAAGGTTCCCTTTTATCTCATTTAATGCCTTTTATCCTAAAATTTGCTTATCTGATATTAAAACTTGATCCTCTACTTTCCTTAGTTTGCATTTTTTTTCTTGTAAACTCTACTTATACTTTTAGATCTAAACTGACTGTTATGTGTGTCTCCTATATATAGTATATAATCAAGTCTTTGATCCTTTTACATTTATTGACATAGCAGATTATGTTTTTACTTTTAGTTCTCTTATACTATTTTAAGGTTTAATCTCCCTTTTAGTACCTCCTTTTAATTTGTCACAGCATGGTCTTTTTGTTTTGCTTTATGCAATTGCTTCTGCTAATATTTAGATTTTATTTTTGTTTCACTGATTATGTACTAGACATATTTTTTCATTTTAAAAAGTTTACATTGATTTTCTACTATGAAAATAACAAAATTAGTATATACTAACTTCCTCTCCTTTGGCCTGCATAACAGGTGTTGCCATTGCCCTGTCCATATCCCCTGGACTATTTATGGAAGTTAGCACAGTGCCTGTGAACAGCTGACAATTAACACACACTGTGACTGTCTTCCCTTAAGGCACTCTCTGGTTTACTTGAGCATTCTCTACCCAGGTGTCCAATTAACATTTGCTGGAATAACATTCATGTGATGAGAGACAAGGAGAATTGGTGGAAAAATACTACAATTTCCTTACTCCTTGTTAGAACAATTCTCAGGTTTGTTTGATAAAATTTCTTAGAGGATTCACAGCTGAATAAATTTTTAAGTTACTCTCAGAAGTGCCCCTCTAATTAGTAGGCTCTTTATTGGCTTTCTTAACTTCCTTGCTTACTTTCCTAATAATTCACTGTATTTCCTTCTATTACTTTTGGGGAGGACAAATTAAATCAGCTGAATTTTGAGGGGAGATGCCACCAGAGGAAGAAAGAAGACAACTGATCTGGTCTTACTGCCTTATAAACACGATGAAAACTGGAAATCCCATCTGACAAAACAAATGCTATTTGCTGGGAGAAAAGTTCTTACATATGGAATGCTTTAAATAGAATGTCTTTGGTTTGAGCCTGCTTGTTGTCAACAAACCTAGAAACTATAGATTTGTGAGCTATGACTCCCTGGAAAATGTCGTATAGGCTATATAATGATGGAGGGCATTGAATGGAGATATTTCATAAACTAAGCTCTTCCATCTGTGTGTTTCTCAGAAATGATGGATTTTCTCCAAGACAAAGGAGCTGAGATTCTGAAGATCCCTGGGCAGACTTCCTGATGCTGAGATTTACCATCCCCCACAACCCACCCCAATGCATGTTGCCCCTTGTGACATAGACCACAGCCTGCCCCAAGGCACATGGCTCCTCTTTAAAAGCCCATGATACCCCTTAGTCAAAGAGAAGAATTTGAGTCAGCTTCTCCAGTTCTCCCAACAGTCTATTGTATTATGAATTCCTTTCTTACTTGGCAATCCTCATCGTCTCAATAATTGGATCTTTGTGCAATGAGTAACTGGACCTGGACCAAAATCGCCTTGTGGTTTTGACAACAATATGTATTCCAAAATTGTATGAGATTCCTAAACTCTGATATGTCTTAGTGTATGTTATTAGTCATTACTAGGGTTATTATGTTAAATTTTTGTAGGCCACAGAAAATAACAAATTTCCTTATCAATTATGTCTATTCATGGTCATTTTATATTATTTGCCCACAGTTAATTGCTTTATTCTGATGCTTCTATTTTTTCTGAAAGCTCTTTTTGAAACCTCAAGTATTGTGTCTTCCAAGAAATTTATGGAAAGGATGGAAAGAAACCTGACACATATAGGTTTCTGACAACTTTGAGACCATACCATTGGACTGGGTAAAAATTCTAGAACTTTCATGGGAAAAAAAACAAATTAGACTTATAAAATTGCTAACCTAACTTCAAGCAGAATAAGAATTAATTACATGGGACTGAACTGATGAAGAGCTGAAATGATGTTTTCATAACTTTTTTTGCTTTAAAATATTGCTTATTTTTTTATGTGTTGTTTTCCAGGTTAAAAGACTTTTTCACTTAAGATATCTATACTTTTACAGCAATTTGGTAAAATATACCATTGTTAGCAAAATTGCAGCATTTACCCTTCTCTATATTTGATCCCCCCAGAATGCAGAACCCATTAATGAGTATACTTATTTTATGATAACATATTTATTTACATAAGTTCATAAAGAATCTGTTTTTTTCTGTAACAGGTTACAATTGGAGACACAGGTTATTTTACCAAGGTTGTGACTGAAGTGTCATATTTTAAAATATGACCACACCGCTTTGAGAGACTGAAATTGACTGTGTAAAGACAATAGACTTGAAAAAATAAAAAAAGAAAAACTGGCCCAGTACCTTGTCTACATGGTTTCCTGAAAAAGTTCCTGGCCTTGCCATAAGTAAAGAATGCCACTTTCTCACAGGACCCAGAATCTTATTTTGAGGACCATGGGGAGAGAGGAATTTATCCAATTTGTACAGGTATTAGATAAAGTCTGATGGTGAGTTTTTGGCTTGGCTCCTAAGCAACCAGAGACTTCAGCGTCAGAAGAACTGGATATGTTCAGAAGGTGGCCAGGGATAGGAGCTTGCAATTTTAAAGAAATGTGGAGACAGAAGATGCAAAAAGAGGAGTCATTAGCAGTAATTGAAGACATATGTCTTTGTTTTCTGCTGCTTAGAATAGTTGAATTTGGATAAATTACAGAAAAAGGAGTTTATTTTTATAGTTATGGAGGCTGAGAATTCCTAGGATGAGGGGGTGCATCTAAGGAGACCCTTCTTACTGGGAGAGACTCTCTGCAGAGCCCCAAGGCAAGAAACCTCTTAAAGGCCCCACCCCTTAATATTGCTACATTGGGAGTTCAATTTCGACATGAGTTGTGAGGAGGAAAATATTCAAACCATGTTATTCTACTCCTAACCCCTCAAAATTCCCATCCTTATCCATTTAACTTTTCTTAAAGCTCAGTTAACTGAGTTTGTGAAACAGGGATACTAATATCTATTTTATTGTATTTCACAGTGTCATTGTAAGAAATTAATACCTCTAAAGCATCTTGCATTGTGTTTAATACCACGTGGTGAATGACAAGTTATTTAATTATCTAATTTATCTCTGTGTTTTCTATATCACCTTTCTTTGTGCAGAGTAAATGCCATAGATATTACTATATATATACACACACACAGTCTCAACAGCTTGCTTTAAAATTCCATTTCTTTCTGAACATGCCAAACAAGCAGAAGCTCACATTCAACATTATTTTTACAGAAATGTGCATGGTCTCTGTAAAATCGATTAAGAAGTCTATACCTCTGGAGTCTGGATTTTAAAATAATAATACAAGTTATAAAGAAATGTCATTTTGATACAGTAGCCTTGTTAGCTACAAAAATGTGTCAGCATTAACTAAATAGCAAGCCTGTATACAGCAGAATGATTTTACAGAATCCATTTCTTTACAGGGTATCCTATAGCTGGTTGTATCTGCAATGGTCGGAGTATCTGACATGCATTGGGAATGAGAAGCAGGGGTGAGTGAGAGCCCCCCAAAAAACCAAGCCACCTGCCCTACTGAACACCCAGCTTTATATTAGCATATCGCCTGTCATAGTTCATAAAAATCACAACTCTAGGATTGTAGGTAAGTAGTACAAAGGAAATGTTTTAATAGAGTCACTTTTTTTTTCTTTTACCTTCAAGTGGGAGAAGAAAATAAGTACTCTGAGATACAATTTAAATTGATTCAGGGAATAAATGCCAGCATTTTTGTTTACCCCGTGGCAATCATCCACAAATAGTCAATCCTTCTAGTTAAACAGCAAGTGAAGGACTAAGCATTTATGTGTTTTTGATGCTGCCATAATAACATCATGAATCATTTAATTGTAATGCTCAAAGTTTTCATTTTAATGAGAACAATCATCATCATAAACAATTGTCAGGAGGCCTTGGTCAAAGTGCCTTTCCCAGATCGTGACCCTGCTCACTGCGGGATTTAAGGGAGGCCCACAGAGCCTCCTCTCCACTCTGGCAAGTCGTTTCCCTCTGCCACACCACCATCTGCCTCTCATGGTTTACACTGCCCAAGAGATTAATTACCAGAAGGAGGCAATGATTACAATCGATTGCTACCGTTACCCTAAGAGAACAAACAGTACTAATTCAACCATTTGTTGGCAACCCTATTTATTCATCTCTTGCCCTAAATCTAAAACTTTAAGGTGACCCATCATCATATATACTCCCTAATCTCCCATCGCTTCCTAATCCCACAAATATTTTCTTTATGTAATCCAGAACTCAAAACCAAATCTTCTATAGCTTCAAAACCTTCTCCAGACATTCCTTTTATCTTCTTGATCCAACTGAAACATGGAAGATAAAATAAATAAATAAACAAATCAGTCGTCAGTCCTCTGGAGTGGTGGCTGCTTTTCCTCCATGCTTTGTGTGTCGTGAGCTCTGGAGACGGGTCCCTTTTTTCTTCCACTTCCAGACTTTCTGCTCCCTCCATTTTCTTTCTTTTTCTTTTTCTTTTTCTTTTTTTTTTTGAGATGGAGTCTCACTCTGTTGCCCAGGCTAGAGTGCTGTGGCATCAGCCTAGCTCACAGCAACCTCAAACTCCTGGGCGCAAGCGATCCTCCTGCCTCAGCCTCCCGAGTAGCTGGGACTACAGGCATGCACCAACATGTCCGGCTAATTTTTTCTCTATATATTTTAGTTGGCCAATTCATTTCTTTCTATTTTTAGTAGAGATGGGGTCTCACTCTTGCTCAGGCTTGTTTCGAACTCCTGACCTTGAGCAATCCTCCCGCCTCGGCCTCCCAGAGTGCTCGGATTACAGGCATTAGCCACCACTCCATTTTCAAACAAACCACCACCAACAAAAACCTGCTCTTGTCAATGGCCTCAGGAACATAGCACTTCCTTGTTTCAAGTATAAATTTCATAATCTTTCTTAAACCTTGAAGATTTTAAAAGCTTTACACCAGGATCGTTATATCTTGCTCAGCAAGTGTCCCTATCTTCACTCTTGGTTATTTAAACAACCGTATTGAGAAACCATCCGATTTATTGATATCTGAATCTCCTCCTCTTTAAATGATTTTTTCTGCATCTCACCTCAGCTTACCATGTTCATTTTTATAATCTAGAATCTTGCTACCTATAACTGCATAATATATTTTAAAAATCTCAATTTTAAGTACTTTGCTTATTAACACCGATTCTTATTTTTTTTTCTGCTCACTTTTAGCAGTAATACTAAACTACCAGTACTCTGTTTTTTTAGGGCCTTTAATCTATTGATCCTGACACTTTTCACAATGCATTATCCCATTCTTACTGGGTGCATCCCTCTATACATAGTTCAGGTTCAGTGTGATCAAAACAGTCTTAATATTCCCCTTTATCTTGACTATACTTTAGATGGGTTTCTTCTTGACTATAAGCTCGCTAATCTTTCTTTTCTTAGAGCATTTACTTTAGAAAACTTCCAGTTTTAAATTCTTTCTTCACCTCTCTGAGATGTAAATCTTCTCTGGGCCTCTTGCCAGTATTACAACCCAGGAATGTCTTTTTCTCCTGGGAGTCATCCCTCTGAAACATGATAATCAACAAAGACAGCACCCCTATGCCTGGGTCACTGTGAGAAGGTAGGCATCTGGCATCTTCCATAAGCACCAATTAGCAAAAACACAAGTCCTAATCAGTTTGACCAAGCTACAAAGGCTCTTCTCTTCTCATTGCTTATACTTCCTCATCTGATATTCCTTCTCGGATCCATTCCAATCAGGCTTCCTACCTTTCGAAGGAAACAACTCATGCCAATGTTATCCATGATCTCTATGCAGCCAAAGCTTTTGGTCAACTGAATTTTTCTCATCCTGCTTGATCTCTCAAATGAATACACTCTTATTTTTAAATTACTTTTTTCACTTCATTTTGTGATAACACATTTCTGGTAGGCCTCCAAAATTCTGATGCCTTTTTCAAGTCTCATTTGCTAGCTTCTTATGTATATATATACAATTCGGAAATACACTGGTTACCCTGGGACAAGTGATTAGCTCTGGCTCTATCTTCTTTTCTATCCTCGTTCATTACAGAATATTTCAAACTGACCATTATTTAAATACTATTAGTGGAGTATTTGGTTTAGGTACATTCCTAGGTCTATCCTTTTCTCTGAGCTCTGGGCTGATGTACCCAACTGACTATATAACAGCTCCACTTTTATCACAAATAGTCATCTCAAACTTGAGATGTCAAAAATAGAAGCCTTGCTTTTCTTTTCGCTATCTCTCAATTTTTTGCCATCCTCAGTCTTCCTATTTCAGTAAATGGCAAAATTATTCACTCTGTTATTTACATCTTAAATTAGCAGTTATCCTTGACTTGTCTCTTTAACTTTCCTTTTAACCTTTGCATCTGTAAATCCTTTAAGCAATACCTTAGAATTATGCCCCGAATCTGATCATTACTTACCACTTCCCTGTATGCAGTGTGGTCCAAGCCATTATCATTGTTCACCAAGATGACTGTTACTCCCTACCACCTTATCTCCATCCTTCCACTTCTCCATCCTTCTCTACCCTCCCACTACCAGCACCACCACCGCCGCCACGAATCTGCCTTTAAAACTTTAGTCAGACTATGACATTACTTAGCTCTATATCCTCCTAACACTCCAATCAAGACACCTAACCTTCCCATTAGACTCAGAAATATAAGACAAATACACTTGTCTCGTAAGGCCCTCCATGATCTCAATTCTGACCATCCCTTTGACCTCATCCCCTCATCCTATCTACCTCCCTCCTTCCACTGCAGCTACAGCAGCCATCTCGCTAGTTCTCAAGTGGACCAGGCTCCTTCTGGCTACAAAACATTATAATGTAATTCCCATTCCTTCTGCACTGGATGTTCTTTTCCCAAAAGATCACAAGTCTTACTCTAATTTGACTCAGATCTCCCTCATTCAAAAATAGCCAATTTCATTCTCCATTATTTTATTCTGATTTAAATTTTCTTATTGCACTTCCCACTACTTGACACTTTATTTTTATTTACTTGTGTACTTAATTATTTCCTGCTTTCTTTAATAGAACATCCTCTAAAGGTTGTTGTGTTTACTGATTGATACACAGCATCCAGAGTAGGTCTTGGTACATGGTAGATGCTCAAAATTATTTTTAAAAGAGAAAAAAAAGAATGAATCAATTAAAAATATATATTGGATGCCTATTGGCTGTGCTCCTATTCTGATAAGAAAAGCTAAAGATGCATCAGGTCTAGTGCGTGAACTTAAGTAGCTCAACACCTAGAAAAAGAGACTATGATTTTCAGAAGATATTTTACACTATAGTGTCACAAAGAGTTTACAAAATCATTGCTTTTAATCTTCAGCTCTATAGAGTCAGGGAAGGATGTAGATGTCATTTGTATAAACATGGAAAATTTGTTTGTGTTGGACAAGATAGGTAATGATTGGTAAAGCATTAAGGAGAAGGGAAGCATTTACACAAATGAGATTAAATGTAAATAGAGATGATTCTCAGGAAGAATTTAGAAGTGAGGAAAAGTGTGAAAATGGAAATGCATGTAGTATACTAGAGGAACAATGAATAGAAAAATTTGGCAGAATAAGAAAATCCAAATAATGTTTAAATATGTAGGTTGTGATCGTTAACAGAATCTTGAATACCAAGTTAATGAAATAGACATAAAAAAAGAAAGAAACTTAAGACGGTCAATCTCATTGAGTGTACAGAATGTAATAGAAGCAAAATTATATTGCAGGGAGAACATTTAGGAGACCCAGTCATATAGATAATAAAAGATGAGGTCCTTGGTCTCAAACTAATGATTTTTAAAGGATATTGAGAAATCACACTTTTAATAGCCCAGAGGCTATAATAGCTAACTGAACTCAGCATTTTTTGGTTCTTTGTTATTTAAGTGACATTTATTTATGTGTATCGATTATTGAATGTATAATTTTCATACAATTAAACTCACCCTTTTAAAGTATAAAGTTCGATAAGTTCTGCAAATGTACACTCTTATGTAACGAAAATATCTCCATCACTCAGAAAGTTGTGTCTTACCTCTTTGCCCTCAATCTTCTACCCTACTCCAGCCTTTGATAACTACTGATCTGATTCTTTTTTCTATTTTTACCTTTTTTTGCCTTTTCAGACTGCTGTATTATTGGAATCACATAATATGTTGTCTTGTGTGTCTGGCTTCTTTAACGTAGCATAAAGTGTTTGACATTCATCCTTAGTGTTGCATGTATCAATAACGCCCTCCTTTTTGTTTTTGAGTAGTATTTCACTCATGGATGCGCACCAGATATTCTTCATTTATTGTCCAATTGATGGATATTTGAGTGCTTAGTAGTTTGAAGCTATTATGAATAAAGTTCTCATAAACATTTATATACAAGTTTTTGTGTGGCCATATATTTTAATTTTTCTGGGGTAAATAGCTAAGAGTGAGATTGTTAGGTCAAATGACAAGTAAATGTTTAACATTATAAGGCAGCAGTCCCCAACCTTTTTGGTACCAGGGACCTGTTTCATGAACATAGCTTTTCCATGGATAGAAGGGGATGATTCAAGCACATTACATTTATTGTGCACTTTATTTCTATTATTTTACTGTCATTTGCCACTCACTGATAGGGTTTTGATACAAGTCTGCAAGCAATTGATTTATTGTGGTCTCTGTGCAGTCAAACTTCTCTGCTAGTGATAATCTGTATTTGCAGCTGCTCCCAGGGCTAACATCACTGCCTCAGCTCCACCTCAGATCATCAGGCATTAGATTCTCATAAGGAACACGCAACCTAGATCCCTCACATGCACAGTTTACAGTAGGGTTCACACTCCTATGAGAATCTAATGCTGCTGCTGGTCTGACAGGCGGCGGAGCTCAGGCAGGGATGCAAGCGTTGGGGAGCAGCTGTAAATATAGATGAAGCTTCTCTCATCCATCACTCACTTCCTGCCGTGTGGCCTGGTTCCTAACAGGCATGGACAGTTAGGTCCGGAGTTTGGGGACCACAGTTATAAGGAACAGCCAACAAATTTGCCAAAGTGATTGTACCGTTTTTCATTCCCCAAAACATTGTAAAATAGCTCCAGTTCTTTCATATCCTCATCAGCCCTTGGTATTGTCATTCTTTTTAATTTTAGCCATTATAATAGGCACGCCATGGTAACTGACTAAAATTCCAATTCGTATTTTGTAATACCTAATCATATTGCATATCTTTTCCTGTGCTTGTCTGCAACTTTTATGCCTTCTTTTGTATATGTTCAAATCATTTATTTTATTGGTTTATTCATCATTATTAAGTAGTAAGAGTTCTTTATATACCATGTATACAAATCCTTTGTAAGAAATATAGTCTTCAAATATTTCTCTCAGCATGCAGCTTTTCTTTTGATTTTATTTAGTATCTTTTGAAAGGAGAATTTTAAAAATGTTGATAAAGTCTAATTTTATTGACAGACAGCATGATGATCTATGTAAAAAAATTTAAAAATTTATAAAAAAGCTACTAGAACTAATAAATGAGTTTATTTTTAAGAAATGAGATAAAAATATAATGGATATAATGTTAATTATTCAGGTGATGGTTACTCTAAAATCCCAGACTTCGCCTAAACACAATTTATCCATGTAACAAAGCTGTATTTGTCCCCCTTAAATTTATTCAAAGTAAAAAAAACAAAAAAATAGTTTGTATTCCTATATATAAGCAATAAAATTGAAAAATGATGTTAAACATTTTTAATGTATCAAACACATTAATAATTTTAACACAATACTTGAAAGATATGTACACTGAAAACTACAAAACGTTGTTGAGAGAGACTGAATAAGAACAAAATATATGTAGAAATATATCATGTTTGTACCTGGGAAATGCATGAAGATGTCAATTTTTTCCAAGTTAATTCATAGATTCAACACAATCTTTCTTATATTTCCAGTGGGCTCTTTACTTTTTTAATAGAAATTGATGAGCCAATTCTAAAATTTATGTATAAATTCAAAGGTCCTAGAATAACTAAACAAATTCAAAAAAGAATAAAGTTGGAGGACTCATATTGCCTCATTTTAATTGAGTTACTATAAAGCTACAGTTGTCTATACAGTGTGGTATTGGAATAATAAAAGACATATAGATAAATGGAACAGAATAGAGATCCCAGGAATAGGTCAATGCATACATGATCAATTGATTTTCAAAAAAAAAAAAAAGGGCCAAAGTAATTCAGTGGGAAAAGGATATATATTTTTTAACAAATTGTGCTGGGAACTTGGACATTTACATGCAAACAAACAAACATTGACCAATAACTGTACACCATTACTAAGTAACTCATAATTGATCATAAACTTAATGCTAAACATAAAACTTCTAGAAGAAAACATAGAACAAAATCTTTGTGACCTTGGATTAAGTAAGCATTTCTTAGACAAAATGCAAAAAGGTAAAGCGAGACAAATATAATCACAAATTTTTTTTAAAGCACTGTACAGCATAATAGTTACCTATTATTTAGGTGTAAAAATGTTAGGGCTATCTTCTCTAAAGCAAAATACTGCTAATTACATATTATCTAAGAGCAGATAAATTTTCTAAGTTTTTCTATTGTAACATAAATATAAACCTTGCTACATACTTTACAAAGAACACAAACATAGAAGCCCAAGGTTTAATAGTCTGTAACTCCTCTGAACCTCTGAAGATTTGAAAAAAAGTGGTGGCTTTCATACAATGTTCTATGAACTCCTTCAGTTCTTTGTATATGTCTCAAGGATTAAGTGAGGAAACCAGCTATGTAGGCTTTATCTTTTGTATCCTCCTCAACCAAAGTATTTTGCTTTTGTCTTTTCAATTTGTAAGTTGAAAGTCCTTGAAGAATCTACTTAGACAACATTTAAAAATCGATGTTATACATTATGGCGTTTCAGCTTTAAAAATTGGATCATCCTCTACAAAACAAAGGAATGCTAATGCCCCATTACGTAACAACCTTGCACTGAAAAATATTGACTTAGTACTTAAAACACTTCGATATGCTATCAATTCAGTGAAAATAAGCATTTGTATTATAGTGGGAAGAACACTAGAATCAGGAAATTAGTCTTCAATCTTCACCCTTCTACCGGCTCACTGTGTGAATTTAACTCATCCTGCCTCATAGAGGGCTCTTGTGAGTACAAATGCTCCTCAATTTATGGCATGGTTATGCCTGGATAAACCCACCATAAGTTGAAAATATCACAAGTTAAAAAGCATTTAATACACCTAACCTACCAAGCATGATAGCTTAGCCTAGCCTGCATTTCACATGCTCAGGACACTCACATTAGCCTAGGTTGGCAAATTATCTGGCAAAGCAGTACGCTGTAGCTTATTGGTTGTTTAGCTTTGTTCTTATGTGGCTAACCAGGAGCTGCGGCTCACTGCTTTCTATTGAACGCCTATTGCTTTCTCATTGTTGAAGCTGAAAAATTGTAACTCGAACTATCCTAAGTTGGAGAATGTCTGCATTAATTAATTTTATACAAGATTCTGGTCTTACGAGTCTAGTGAGAGCTTAGTGAAGAGCATAAATGTTAATTTTGAATTTAAAACTAGTATATTTGATAGAAAGCAATTCCGGTCTATTACTTATTTCATTCTTTAAACATTAATGTTGCAAATGTTCTTCAAACCCATGATCATACATGGCACTTTTGTCTACATTGATGATAAATTGACAGTACAATATATATAGTCCCTGCCCTTAGGAAGGTTATGTTCTAGCGGAGCAGACAGACGTTAATCACATACTTATACAAATACTGTGTGCCCGTGTGTGTGTTTGCAAATTTGGTAAGCATTAAGTAAATGTTATCAGAGGACTTGTATGGCTCAGAGGTGAACTGGAATGTAAGGAAATATTCAGTAATTAGAAAGTTGAATCACTCATAAAAGAAAATAGTGGTTTATCATTCTAAATTATTAGTAGTAAAAAGGCTAAAATCACAATCAATTTAAAATAAAAGATACTTTATGTATTTAAAGTAAAAACAAAAAAGTGTTACTTTGTGACGAACTCTAGAGAAGTTAGTTTAATGACTATATCAGAATAAATTATAAATTACAATTGGGCTTTCTATGGTGGTATGTACTATGTGCTTTTGAAGTGCTCACATTGCTTGAGGGCATATTTCTTACATTCTTAATTATTACCACAAAAGTTTGCTTCATTAGTAATTTGGCTTCTCTATGAACTAAAGATGTGCTAAGTCAATTTCAGTTTAGCTTTTTTAAAGGATCACAAAATTTAGAAAGTACTGAGATTTTACTATACATAGAAGTAATAATCATTAATGCTTAGATTGATATTTTAAATAGATAAATAGATACAGGTAATGAAAGGTAAAAAACATTTTATGTTGGCGTTAAGTTTCTTGAAGCTCAAATATTTCTAAAGCCAAAATCCTTATACTATTAAAATTATCTTAATCATGTAGCCAAAACTTTCAAATGTGTCATGTTGAAGCATAAAGACAACACATCTACGTAGTAAAAATTAGTCAACAAATCATGTTTTTCACAAAGTAATCTCCTTTTGTCTTAATACAAACACTAATTTAAGCAGTGAAATTTTATTCTTTGTAATATAGGAAATATAACTGTTTTTCTACTAAAACTGTATGTCAAATAATTGTCTAAAACAAGGGAAATAAACCAAATGATTTTACTAACAAGAAATAAAGACTGGATTAATGCTTCTTGTACATGGACTTCATCTTCTTTCCTTCATTTTGGATCTTAATTATCTTATTCTGAATGAAAGATTTGGCTTAACTATAGGATCAATGTGCTAAATCGCATCATACAGTCAGCTTGAGTGTGACATTTCTTTCTTTTTTTTTTCTTTTTGATTTTTCTTTATTTCTTTTTCAATCCCTTAATCTACTCCTCCATAGATAGGGAGAACCAACATCCAAAGAGAAATTATTTGTGCTTCAAAAAGTTTGTGTGTAAAGGCTGCAAGAATCATGTTATAGATGATATAATATCTAGAAAGAAAATTTACCTTTTAGTTAGTCTGTTCATTCTACTCAAGGGTACATTCATCTTTTAAACTTTAATCTATTGTCAGTGATTAAAAATCCAGTTTCAATATTTATTTGTTCATAACTCTATGTTAAATGTAAAAGGAAAAAACTGCTAATAATTTTGTAACTTTTTAAGTATTCTCTCACTAGATATTGTCCTAGTAGTAAATTAGCATTTCAGCTTGGAAATCAACTGGCTTGGTTTGAATCTTGGCTCTTCTACATCCTCTTTATGTGCCCTTCAACAAGCTACTTAATTAACCCCTTTATGTCTCAGTTTCTTAATCTGTAAAGACGGGTTTACAATAGTGTAAATCTCATAGGGTAA
>CAUYRT010049001.1:0-13292 GCA_963574885.1 Lepilemur ruficaudatus
CTGGGGATGGAGGATGTCACCTGATACTGATCCTTGGTGCAGGGGGCTTTTGGTTTCATGGAAAGTTTGTCTCTTACTATCACTTAAGGAACTTTGACACCAGCTTTTTTATTATCTTTAATAAAACTCTACAGTACCATTAAAAAAAAAGGGGGGGGGAGTTACCTCCAATTGCATCAGAAGTTGTGTAGGGGAAGAAAAATACCTGGTTTTTCCGCATGCTTTAGGGTTCTTGGCTTGGGCCCTGTAACAAAAGACAAATTAACAAAAGAAAAGCATGCACATTTTATTTAACCTAGATTTAACTCGACACGGGAGCCCTCAAGAGGGAGTGGGGACCCCTGGGTTTGCTGAATACTGGAAAGTCATGGGAACACGTGATAGGACGAGAGTATGGGCTGAGTGCAGCAGACTGGAAAACAGCAAGGGTGCCCCCAGGTGCAGGGAGGGCACCTCTTTCAGGAGGGTCTCATGACCTGCTTCCAGGAAAGGCCAGAAAAGCCTTGCTGCTCCTGCTGTTGCTCAAATTCCTTCAGCTGGAAATGTCCAATATCCCAAGGGGCCCTATCCTGGGGGCAGTGTGTCCCGGCCCCATCAGCTGTGGCAGCAGGGCTGGGCGTGGCTGGCACACACACTGCGGCAGTGAACATTTGTGGAGGAGCGTGTGTGTGCTCTGTGTTCCCACTCGGCTCAGGCCCGCTGGGCGTAGTCTGCTGCTTTCACCTAATGTTTCCAGTGGATGAAATCATACTGAAACAGATGCAAAGTCCGCATTAGGACCAAATTGTTTTCTAACATTTAAATCATGCTGGAACAAACTTGCTCTTTCAAAACAGAGGCTCCAGCAGAACTGGCCGGGGAGTCCTCAAAGGCAAGAGCGTGGTGGTGAAGAGATGTGACACCTCTCAGAAATTTTTAAATACTTCTCTTGTATGCTCATCCCTAACTTTGTCCTTGTGGGCATGTCTTGGGGAGATGTAGGGGTGCGTGTGCACACACGTGTGTGGGTGTGTGCATGTGTGTCCGTGTGCACACACGTGAGCTGCATGGATACACAAGGAAGAGCTGGGCCACATGAGCCCCTGCGTTGGGGACGCTGGGTGGGTGTCAGGGAGACAACTTCCTTCCCCCATTCCCCCTGGGGGTGGCTCTGCGGAGCCTGCTCCACGCGGGTGGGCAGAGATGGTTCCCACGGTACCCACACGGCAGGCAGGGCGAGCACAGCAGAGCAAAGCCTCTGCCGGTGACGAGCCCTCACGGTTGTCTCTCCAGGAAGCTGACTTTTTGGCCTGAGTGTTCAGACTTACACAGGACATGGAAACCTGAGGAGGAACGTCAAGAGGTGAACTCTCAGGGCCACACCTGCTTTGATGATGAAAGGACAGAGCTTGGTTTTGTAATCCAGGCTGGTTGAGGAGGCCCAGCCGGCGACCTGAACGCACACATGGCCTCCCCATTCCTGCCCTTGTGGGTAGCAATCAAACTCTCCTCCTGTGCCAGGGAGCAGGACCCTGAGAGATGCTCCGTGCCTTCCCCGCCTGCTGAAGCTTTCTAAGCGGGTAAATTCTGAGTCCCCGAATGTGTAGCACAAGGTTGACCACCAGAGGGCGCCCCGGGCACGATCAAACCGCTCGGGAACCAAGCGCGCTCCCAGGTCTGCAGACAGGTGAGCAGAGGCTCCCTGGAGCAGGTGGGCTCAGACGCGTCATTAGCACCCAGTGCCACTCTCTGCCCCGGCTCTAAACACCCCTCCCCAAGTGTCCTTTGATTTTTCCCACAACCTTGGACTCTCTGCAGCCCACCACCCCTACTCCACACACATGCACATGCACACACAAATGCACTCACATGTGTGCACACATGCACACACAATACACTCGGATGCACACAGGCACACACACATATGTCCACACACACACCCCTGCAATCCTGCTCTTCCGCCTCCATGTCCAGGGGCCAGGACCGGGCCCCTACACCATCAGTGTTCTTTGGCCAGCCTGGTCCCTTCATGGCTGCCCCTTGGCATGCAAGCTCGATGTCACAGAGGGAGAAATAGATGAGTGACGGGCCTCACGGCCTCTGCAGGAGGGGAGAGGCACTGTGCCAACAGCAATGTGCTGTCCACAAGCCCAAGGGCAGGTGCCAGAGCCGAGAAGCAAACTGCAAGTTCACTTGCTCTGCAGAGCTGTCCTCAAAATTGCCATCTTATCAGAATTGAGGAGAGCCCTGACACTACCCCGTAAGGAACGTGTATGGGCACCAGCCCCAAATACTTGGGGGATTCTGTGCCCAGGGCCAGCCTGGAACCCAGGTAAGTCCACAAGCACTGAGGCCCGTTGTGGGGCTGGCCCCTGTGGCCGCATGGGCTCGGGTTTGTTACCAGTTACCGCTTCTTGTGGAGGGCATTTCTCTTATTTTAAGAGCCACACATGTCTTTTGTAGAAATTTAGAAAATACAAAAAATGAGACAAAATTAAAATCGTCCATGATCCGTTATTTGGGAAATGGCTGTCCAGTCTCTACTTGTTCACTTCTTTAAAAGTAAAATAGAGAGTGTTTTCTAAGACTGGTTTTATACGCTGTTTTGTCACCTAACATTAGATGTGTCTTTCTCCTTTCTCCATCGTGCCAGTAGATGTGTTTTTTTCTAGCTGGTTTTACCATTTTAATTTCTACATTCAAGTCTGTAATTTAAAGGGACTCATTTTAGTATGTGATGTAGGGGTCTAATTTTACCAGTACATAAGGGCAGAGCTAGCACGTGAACATGAGCAGTTCACCTTCAGCGTGTGTGCTCTGAATTGCAACCTTGTTCTACCCCAAATCAGCATGGGGAGTGGACAAGATGACGGGGCCAACTTTCTCCATCTTTAGTGCAAGGTATTCAAATAGACGTCTTGGAATAACGTGGGAAGAGGTTGGATCTATTGGCACAAAAATCCAGAGGGCAATATAAGTTCTACAACAGGTTCTCTTTGTTTGCAGATGGTCAGCTCCTGACTGGACGTTGAGGCCACGTGAGTGGCCGATGTTGCTCAGGGTTAAGGTATGTAGGGAAAGCAACGAGGGCAACAGGCTCAGCCCCAAGAATTAGGTGCACACTGAGCTGTTTACCAAAGAGCCCAGAAATACAGTGGCCTCGCCAAGCGAGAGGCTCGTTTCTCTCTTGCCAGGGGGCGAGTGGGCTCTTTCAGGCTCCACACAAAGCTTCCTTCTCTTTGCGAGGGGCTGTCCATGTGCAGCCATTTCTCAGCCCATGAGAGGGAGAAAGAAGTGGAGGAAAATGTGACCGGAAGCTGCACATCTGACTCTGCACAGGTCCTCTTTGCCAGGCTGAGTCACACGGGCACAGGTGGCCGTGGTGGGATGAATGTTGTCTCTGCCCTGCACAAGCTGAGGAGAGAGGAGCCTTATCCAGTGGATGGGAGGGGACTGTTCAAAGCTCTGTAACATTCGGGAACCTTAGTTATTTAGGGGACAGAGTCAGATGAGACAAAAAGATGGGAGTATTCTGAGATGAAGGGCAGCAATAGAGCCTGGTATCATAAAATCTAAGGGAATAGAGATGCTCATGAGAAACATGCACGGTCTATGTGAGCAAAATTTAAAAATTCTGTGAGACATTTGAAGGAAACTTTGCATAAATGGAGGACATACCCTTGTTCACGAATAGAAAGCTGAGTATTAAAAAACATGTCAAGGTTGGGCACGGTGGCTCACACCTGTAATCCCAGAACTTTGGGAGGCTGAGGTGGGAGGATTGTTTGAGGCCAGGAGTTCAAGATCAGCCTGAGCAACATAGCAAGACCCCATATCTACAAAAAATGTTTTTAAGAAAAGAGACAGGCATGGTAGTGCATACCTATAGTCCTAGCTACTCAGGAGGCTGAGGCAGGAGTATCACTTGAGCCCAGGAGTTCAAGACTGCAGTGAGCTGTGATGACATCACCTGCACTGAAGCCTGGGTGACAGAGCTAAAAAAATAATAAAATTAATTCAAAAAATAAAGCACATTATTATTTTCCAAATCAACTAGTAGGCTCAGAGGAATTCCAACCAAAATTACATGTTCGATTTTTAATTTGACAAAATGATCCTGAACTTTTAAAGTAAATAAGGAAATATTGGAAAAGAGTAGCACAGGAGGCCAGTTGTATCTGACACGTGGTGCTGCTCTGCGCTGGGCTGTTCTATATGCAGTACTCGGCCACATGATTGAATCAGCAAACACCGGGGCTCCGTAGGGCTCTCCCAGGGGGGACGTGGGTTCAGGAGTCAGCCACAGAGGGGCGACCCTGGAGGCCATGCACGGCTAAAACCACTTTAGAAGACCAAGCGGAATGGGGAAAACGAAATGAGAACAGAATCCCCGGCCATGCAAGTTCTGAGCCTTCCTCAGCCTCCCGCTCGTGAGTGGATTTCCTGGGATTGCCTCCCCAGGAAGACATGGGCCTGAATTACAAGGGGCAGCCTGTTTTCTAGTGCACACCTGTAGTTGGTGGCTAAGAACATTTCCCCAGATACCTCTGCGAGCTGCTGTCTTGGAGGGCTTCCCTGCACCTTGCATTACTTCTACTTCTGGCAAAACGTTTTGACAAGGCTGTGTTCATTGGTGATAGCATATTCTCCTTCCGTGCCAGACATCGCTGCATTCGGACATCGTGTTATCACCCCTCTTACACCGCAGCTTGCATGAGCTCTCCGGCTCTTCCCAGCAGGCTGGCTGTGCGCTCTGCGGCTGAGGAGAGTAGATGGAGCAAATGGAGCTTCTCCGCACTGGGTCCCTGGCCCTGGGGCCTCTTTCCAGGTGCTGGGGGAGGGATTCGCTGCTGCCCGCCCTCCTGACAGCACTACCCGGCCCTCTGCCCACTGCCCTCCCTTACTACATAGAAGCTAATTTCTTCTCTTTACGATGATTTGCAGTTCTAGAAAGAAACTTAAAACGGATTTTACCTAAAGAAAAAGAAAAAGGTCTCAGTCTTCTCAATTGTATTAGGAACTTATTTATTTTTTAAATAAGAACACTCTCCTTTTGTTTCTGATAAAGACAAGAGAACCACAGAATGCTTCTGTTTTCTGGCATCTCAGGGCTGTCATCATCACCTGGGTTCTCCCCAACTGTATATGTGTTGAGGGGCAAATTCTATTCCCAAAAGAAAGAGATAGAGCTAAAGACTTTTTGGAAACTCATATCTTAAGTAACAAAGTGGAGAAGATGTGCACAAAGAGCTTCAGATTCATCTTGCCAGACTTTGCATTTCTCATCTCATACTTCTATTTTTACAACCGAGTTATGACAATGAATCAGTATATTCCTGTGGATGGTAGATACGATGTCTTGTTTTATATACAGTCACCTCTTATATGAGCAAGTGCAACTGGAGTGGTGGCTGAGCTTGGTCGCATCTCTGAGTGGCAATTTGACAAGTCCGGACTGAGTGCCCGGCTCGTGCCAGGCTCGGAGGCCCTGCCGGTGGACGGGGGAGGGGCTGCACCCTCAGCTGACTCCTGTTTTACTCCCGTTTGTACCTCACACTCCCCGTTCAGTTCTCATTTGTCTTCTCATATATGCTGTGTAAACTAAGTGCTTTAAAAATTATTGATATTATATCATATTTTATGTAACCCTGGGCATCGCACTACTTCCCTGGTTTCCAATTATCATGACACAAGAGCTGATCTGATAATTTCTTACTTTGCAGAATCAAGAGCTCTTTGGAGAATTTTTTCCCTAAACCTTTGTTTCACGTTTGATATATAAGGAAGTGGCATAAATATTTACGTGCTATTGGATAAATAGATGTGTCTATAATAAGTAAAGAGATAAAATGTGATGGTTTCCATTTTATAGACCAAGAAAGAAATATTAAACAGACTGCTATACTTGCCATCTTTCAGTTTAAAATTTCTGCTTACTCTTGGCAAGGCTGTAAGGCAATGCCAAAGAAGGTGGCCAAGCCAGGTGCCTTCGCAAGAGGAGTTCAGCACAGATGAGTCATTGTCATGGAGACTCTGCCCTAAAAATATGGGGTGACATCTCCACATTAAAACCAAGGAAGCCAGGAAATAGGGAATCACAAACGAAGTCATGACTCAGAATCTTTTCTCAACAAATACTTGAGAAAGAAAGAGTGCTGCATGTTCAAAAATGACCTAAATTTACAAGGGGCTGTTCAGGGGCTTAGTGAAGAATCCTGAAACATGGATGAAAAGGCAAGGAGCTGGGGCTTAGGAGCGACAGCAACGGCCACAAATGCAGCGCGTGAAAGGAAGCTGCCCCACCACCGGGCTGCAGAGGCCCAGGCGGTGCTGGCGGACGTGACCTCGCTGAGCAAGAGCTCCGACAAATGGCGCACACACACTAGCAGCTGCAAACACAAACTCAGCCGCAGCAGGTCCTGTGCACTTACCCTTTTCAAAAACATCCTAAGTCTTTTTAGATTGTTCTTCTATTCCACGATTTTCTGGAGAAGCTAGTATGTGCAGGGCACTGTCCCAGGTCCAGCCAGGCAAGGGTTCTGCCAGTCGCTGAGTACATCTGCTCCAGTCATGCACCCCAGACCTGGGGGGTAACAACAGGGTGGGCTTGGGGACCCGCTGGGCCCACTGCTAGATGGATCTGAGCTTAAGCTCATTGACACCCGACCTCCACAAGCCCCTGCTCTGACTGGGGGCCGCAGGGACATTTTGAGCCTCCTGGAATCAGCGTCAGCTCAGAGCCAGGGTCCAGGAGTCCCTGACAGGTCTGATTATATCCTTTCTCCCAGTGCGTGCTTACCTCGGGAAAAGGCCGTTGGTCCCTTTGTCGGGGGACAGGGGAGAGATCGGCAGTATACGTTTTGGGCAGTGTGGCGGGGCCTGCCTCAGACACATCCAGCCTCCCTCCTTTCCGGGGAGTCTGGGTCTACAAACTTGCTCAAGTCTGGGAATCGCTTTGGTGGCAAGGACGCTCTCTCCTTATTATGCGTGCGACTTTTGTTCACTTTACCCAGAACTCTTCTGTTTACACAGATCCAGAACGAGTTTACTGCATTCCAGGAACACCGCAATCCGCCGGCCGCGCCGTGGGTCTCCGCGCGAGTCAGACTGTCCCGACTGCCGCTCGCCTCTGCTGCTCCCTCGGCGGCTTCCCCGCCTGGCCTTTGGCGGCGGCGCACTGTGCGCGTCCCTGCTGCCACCCTGCTCGGATGACGCCCAGCGCATCCAGGTTACCGCTGGGTGGCAGCAGTCCCCGCCGCGAGGTCCGGCCTACGGGAAGAGCGACCACAGAGCTCTTCAAGGGTGCACACCACCTCACAGACTTATTTCCCACAGTTGTGAACACTGTGGCCTCCAGACCTTCCCAGGATGCGCGGGTCTCACAGGACCCATCCACCCTGCCACCCGCGCCCCTAGGCCCCTGGACGCCCCTTGCACAGCGCGCCCAGGCGGGCCTGGCGTTCTCACTCCGTCCAGCGGAGGCACCTTCGGGCTGCGCTTCAGCCCAGCCAACGGCACGGCCCTCCGGGCTTCCCAGACTGAAGCGTGGAGGCAGGGGCTCTGCTTGGTGCCCGCTCGGCAATAATTCAGCCTCACCCAGCATCACGTTCCTTCTGCTGTCGTCCCACAGCCTCCACGTCCACTCCCGCGCGCACCCCCAGACTGCTGTCTGCCTAAATGCCTGTGGAGTGCGGCGCACCCCTTGAGGCCTGCCAGCGCTCGGGCTCAGTTCTAGGTCTAGAAGCCCAGGGGGACCCTGAGCAGGACCCCCAGGGCCTTGCAAGACACTGCCCCCCCGGGAGGCCTTGCAGGTTCCTCAGGAAAGCGGGTCAGCCTCCTTGGCGGTGTGGAGCCACGTGTACCGGCAAGGAGGGCTCAGTAGAGCTCGCGGTTCCCTGCTCCTGACGTCATCGGGGGCCACAGTGTGTTCCCTGTGCAGTTGGCTGTGGCAGAGCAGAGCGCGGAGAGGGGTTACCCTCGGTGTGGGTGGAGCTAGAGGAGTCCTGTGGGGAAGGTGAGTCCCGAGTTGAGTCTCAGTGGATGAGCAGGACCTGGGGGTGGGAGGTGAACATCTGGGCAGGGGGGGAGAGAAGAGGCCAGGCCTGGGGCTGTGTACCAGTGTGCGTGTGTGCATGGTGTATATGTGTGTATATGTGTGTATGTGTGCAGTGTGTGCATGTATATGTGTGTGGTACAAGCATGTGTATGCATGTGTATACAAGTACATGTGGTATGTTTGTATGTGTGTGCACATGTGCGTGGCATGTGTGCACATGCATGCTGTGTGTATGTGTATGTGGTACATGTGCATGTGTGTGCATATGCAAGTGGTGTGTGTGTGCTTGTGTATATGTGTATCTGTGTGTTGGAGCAAGCGTTTCTATTATTGCTGAAGTTTAAATTGTGAGGCAAGAAGAAATCACAGAAATAACAGTGGCTCACATTGCCCATCTCTCCTTATGGGAAACCAGGCACTGTTATAAGTCGAACCAACTCATACTAACTCCTTTAACACTCACAAAACCCTGACAAACTATGGTTGTTGTTACTGCTGTTGTCGTTTATTACTGTGGTACCCATTTTGCAGGTGAGGAAAGCAAGGCGCCAGGGAGGCTAACTGCCCAGCCATAGCGCCTCAGAGCCTCAGGACTCTCCCAGGGGGGCAGGGGGCGGATGGAGCCCTGAGACCGCTGGAGGAGTGAACGCGCGTGTCCACGTGCTCTCGCAGGACCTGGACGTCGTGCCCCGCGCATGTAAAGCATGGAAACCGCACGACACACGTGTCCTCAGGACTCTGCACGCTCAGTGCCGAGGGACGGTGATCGGGGACCAGGACCGAGGACCAGGCCGAGGACCCAGTGTGAGGCCGCTGCAGAGGCGGGAGGGGTCGAATCCTGCAGGGAGGCCATGGGGGGAGAGCCCAGGGGCAGAGTCCCTGCTGACCCAGGCGACAGTCTTTTCAGAACGCAGCTGCTGGCTGAGCCTGGGGCTGAGGGGAAGGGAGATGAGGCGTGAAGCCCGTGCTCACAGCCTGGGCCGGGCGGTCAGCGCCTGGGTCAGCGGCCACGATGGGGAATAGAGTGGGCGCGGGGCGGAGGAGAGCGGCTTCCCTATGCGTATTTGAAGATTTCATTTGTCAGGTTATATTTATTTATCTGAATAACTCGGTCACATTTGTTCACTCTTTTATCCACTTTCTTACTGATGTTAATTAAAAGAATTATAACGTCTGGCTACCCCATGTGGTAAGAGCCACCAGGCTCTTACTATTTTTTTGAGGGATCAGTTGGACATATTATTTGCATAATATGTGTACAATTAAAGTGTACGATTTGATAAGTTTCCACAGTTGTATACAGTCACATAACCACTGTTCATTGCTGCAATTACGTTATATTTAATATAATAGAACATTTTCACCACCCTGTGCCTCCATGGACTCTCATTCATATTTCAGTAGAAAGTTCTAGAAACTAGGCATAATGGAGTATATTTTACTAAATGAAGAGAGAATATTTTACTACAGGCCTGTTGGCAGGCTGGACGGCCCTCTCAACCATGCACTCCCTACCTCCTCTGCAGCAGGTGGGAGGAGGGATCTCCGAGGGGTTCGGGCTCCTCGCCCTCCCATCCTTGGACTCTCAGGCCCTGTCAGCACCCTCCCAGCAACTGCCCAGGCCTCCTCTGAGCCCCTGGGTGAAAATGCAGCCTCAGATGACAAATTCTACCTGCACTGGGCACAGATCGGCTCCTTCTCATGCTGGGACTGATGCTTCGGCCACTCTGGAGAGTTGGCGGACCCACTGCACCAGGCCCTGGGGCCCAGCTCCCCTCCCTCCAGACCATCTTGGGTCCCAGGTGCAAAGTGTGCAGCAACATCAGTAAGCAGATTTAAAAGGCTTCAGTGAGCTGATGGCTTTGGGGAGTAGAGGGGATAGAAATTTGTAATTATGAATTTCTAGTTTGGACAACTAGGTAAAACGAAAGGGATGCCGTGGGAGAGGAGTAGATATGTCCCAAAATGAGCATTCTGTTTGGGACATATGATGCTTGAAGTACCCACGGGATAAACAAATGAAGATGTTTGATTGGGAGCTAGAAACATCACTGTGGGAACTGAGAAAACTGGAATCAGAGATCCTGAATAAAAGGTGAGATTTCAAGTCGTGGGGTCAGAAGGCTCAGTGAGGGTGGCAGCTTGTGGAATGAGAAGCGTTGCGGGCAGGGCCCTGGGGAGCTCCCAGAATTTAAGAGATGAGTGGAAGCAGGGAGTGCTGTGGAAGTCAGGGAGGAGAAAAGAAAGGAAGGAGCGGCCAGTAGTGCACAAGACAGAGGAGTGGAAGTAGAATGAGGACTGGAGAAAGGTCAGTTGGATTTGTAAGTTGAGAAGTTATTAGTGGTCTTAAGGTGTGTGGTTTCAATTCCATGATTTCACAGGGCAGAAGTGGGAGTGACAGGGGAGGCAGGGGAGGACACTGCACTCTGACATTGTCCGTAGAAGGGAGGTAGACAAGACAGTGTATCTGTTCCCCTTGCGCTCACACGCTCAAAGACGTGACAGCAAATATGTTCAGTATCCAGACAAATAAGGTAGGGTCTCCAAGTCAGGATAAGTCACCTGTGGCTTTTAACAGGATGAGAACTGGAAGTGAGGGCAGTGCGGGAGGTCAAGAATGATTTGTTTATGCCCTGCCTGCCTCCAAAATCCATGAAGCAAAGTCCTACAGGGCACAAGTGTGCTTGTTTTCTCTTAAACTATTTACCTCAAAAAGGGTGAAAAGGAGGATTCTGTACTTCAAAAAAAATCCTCCCCCAAAATAACAAAGTTCTGAGAGTCCAGGGGGAAAGGGGCACTTTGAGCACCTTGCTCAGCTCCCAGGGTCCTGCCTCCTGCCTCTTTCTGTGAAGTGCTGGCTGCTTCTCTTGCTCTGCTCTTCGGTGGGGAGCTGCCTTCTGTACTCCAGGTACCAAGTTGACTCCACAGTGAAGAAGCAGTTTTTTCTATCAGTTAGGGTATCTTTGGCGGCAAATCATGGAAAACTCTGAGTAAAAATGGTATAAGCAATGAGGGGATATTTATTATCTCACCAACAAGAAGTCTGGACTTAGTTCAGGTTGGCTCAGTAGTTCCATTAGGTCATTGTAGACCCTGGCGGACCTCTCTGGGATCTCTCCCCACTGCTTATAAGGTCAGTGTCACTCAAGGCTGATTTATCTCATGGCCATAGGATAACTGCTGGTGGTATTTAGGGCATGATGATTCCTTATTTGTATCTGGTAGGAGAAAGTTCTCCCCAGAAGTTCTGAACAATCTGCTCATTGGCCCCAATTGGCCTAGTTACACCTAACCATGAGCCAACTATTATCAAGGAAAATGGAATTACCATGATTTGTTTAATCAGTAATTCTCACCCTTGGCTACCCTTTAAGAATTATCTAGGAAAATTGAAAAACTCTTAAAATCTGGGTTGGATCACAGATTAAATCAGAATATGTGAGGTGTGGCCCAGGCATGGGTTTATTGGAAAATTTCTCAGCCACCGAGTCTTAGGTTTAAGGACTATGGCATAGAATAATGTTCGCAGTCCAGGACTTAGGACACAACCAAAACAGACCAACTCTAATAAGGAATAAAACCAGGTCTTAAAGAATCAAGATGATTGCCAATAACTTAACTGCCATACAAAGCAAAACTCAACACTCTTTATAGGCAAACATCATAATGTAGAATCTCTACAATATATAAATGTGCAACTCACAATAACAAATTAAAAGAATGTTAAGAAGCAAGAAAATTTAACCCATATTCAATAAAAAAGGCAATAAATAGTAACAGACACTGAGATGACCAACATGCTAGAATTAGCAGACAAGCACTTTAAAATAGCTATTGTAAATATGTTAAAGGGCTTAAAGAAAAAGGTGGACTGAAGGACTGAACAGATAAAGAGTTTTGAGAGAGAAATGAAAACTATGAAAAGAACTAACTGAAAATTCTAGAACTAAAAACTACAATATCTAAAATAAAAAGCTTAGTAGAGAGGATTAACAGTAGATTGTAGATGGCAGGAAAAGAGATTCATAAACCTGAATATAGACCAGTAGAACTCAGCCAGGATGAAAAACAGAGAGAAAATAGGGAGAAGATAATGAACACAGTATCAGTGACTTTTTGTATACTATCAAGTGTTTTAACATATGTATAAGTGGTGCTCCAGAAGGAGAGCAGAGAGAAATGGGGGCAAGAAAAACATTTGAAAAACATTGGCTAAAGCTTTCCCAAATTTGGTGAAAAAAATCATCCTACTAATCCAGGAATCTCAGTGAACTCCAAGCAGGACAAATATAAAGAAAACCGCATGTGGCATAGTGGAACTGCCCAAAATCAAGGTAAAGAGAAAAATCTTAAAAGCAGCCAATAGAAAAAAGGCACATTAGATACAGAGGGGCAGTAAAGTGGATATCCACTAACTTCTCGTCAGGAAAGAACTGGGGTTAGATGACAATGGAGTAGCATCCTCAAGGCACTGAAAGGACCAAAAAACCTATCAATACAAAATTCTAAAGTCAGGAGAAATATCTGTTAGAATAAGGGTGAAATAAAGATAGATTTAGATGAATGAAAACTGAGAGATTTCACCACTAGCATATCTCTGCTAAAGGAGGTTCTTCAAGCAGAAAAGAAATGATACCAGCTAAAACTAAGAGCACAGAAATAATATGTAAATGGGTAAATACTTTCTTCCTAATTTCTTCAAAATACATGTGACTATTTAAAGTAAAAATCATAACATTTTATCATGGATTTATAACACATGCAGATGTAATACATAAAACAACTATAGAATAAAGATCAAGAAGGTAATAAATTAAAATATATGATTGCAAATTTTTTTATATTTTACATAAAGTGGTACAATATTAACTCTAAGTAGACAGTGGTAAATTAAAAATCTATACCATTAACTTTACAGCAGCCATAGAAAAAATGCACAAAGAGCTTAGTGGAAAATTCAAAAGAGAAATTAAAAGAGAATTATAAAAAAACATTCAAGGCCGGGTGTGGTGGCTCACGCCTGTAATCCTAGCACTCTGGGAGGCAGAGGTGGGCGGATGGCTCAAGGTTGGGAGTTTGAAACCAGCCTGAGCAAGAGCTAGACCCCGTCTCTACTAAAAAATAGAAAGAAATTAATTGGCCAACTAAAAATATATAGAAAATATTAGCCAGGCATGGTGGTGCATGCCTGTAGTCCCAGCTACTTGGGAGGCTGAGGCAGAAGGATTGCTTGAGCCCAGGAATTTGAGGTTGCTGT
>CAUYRT010049002.1:0-18880 GCA_963574885.1 Lepilemur ruficaudatus
ACACACACACACACACACACACACATATTTCCCTGCCCTGTCAGCTGAGAGGGTCTAGAAACAATAACATACCAGTTTACAATGAGCATATCTTGCACCCAGACTTTGTTTCTAAATATTACTCTTCAACAAAAATAAGTAGGGCTCTTTGGAGAAATGACTGACTCTAGGGCTGAAACAAAATGAGCTTGACACATCTTGTGGTACCAAAGAGTAACAAAATGCTTTAAAAAATGACAAGGGTATGTCAAAAGGACACAGGAAGCTGGATGTAGTGGTGCACGCCTATAGTCCCAGTTACTCAGGAGTCTGAGGTGGGAGGATCACTTGAGCCCAGGAGTCAGCATTCGGCCTGGGCAACATAGTGAGACCCTGTCTCTAAAAAAAAAAAAAAAAAAAAAACCAGGAGCCAAATCACTGAAGGGGCTCCCTGATGGCCCTGATAGATAAATATTCATGAATCCACATTGATAAAATGACTGAACAATGGAAAAAGAAAGAACAGCTCTTCCTTACAGTAAAATTCTAACAATATAGAAGGAATGACGGGAATAAATATACCGGCATTTAGCAAACAACCGAGTATTAATTGTTACAGGCAAGAATCATCAATGGAATCTAAAATTAATGGGAGAAAGTATGATGATAAACAGGATATATGCATAGTCTTAAAGCATCGTTCCCCAAGATACTTATCAATTCCAATAGGAAAAATAGTAACTCTGCAATGGAGAAACACAGGAGACAACAACTCACCTAAGTGACCAAAAGTTAGATCAACAGCAATGAGAAATACTAACATTATGTACCCTCTGATATAATACACCGAGCAAGACACAATATCACTTTAGTGGAATTCCTGCCAAAAATGCATAAGCCAGCTCTTACCATATCCTAAGAAAATATCGGACAAACCCAAACTGGAGGAAATTCTACAAAATTATTGGTCAGGACTCTTGAAAAGTATTAAGTCATGAAAATTAGAGAAAGATTCCTCCAGATTAGATGATACTAACAAAACATGACAATTAAAAGCTGTGTAGGATTCTGGATTGCATCTTGGACCCCCTCAAAAAAGACACTAGTAGGACAATTGACAAAACTGGAGTAAGTTCTTTAGATTGGTTAATAGTACTATTGTATCCATGTCAATTTCTGGTTTCCATAATTGCACCAGGGTTATGTAAAACAGTAACATTTGGGGAAACTTTCTAAAGGGCACCTGGAAAATCAGAGTAGTATTTTTGTAACATTTTTCTAAGTCTAAAGTTATTTCAAATAAAAATTAAAAAAATAAACGTAGTCTCTGCCCTAAAGGAGTTGGCAGATCTGATAAAATACTGGCACACAGTTATGGCAGAACATATGGACACACACACCAAAGAGATACAATATTCAATGAGAAGTGCTGTGGCTTTATGATGTACACGATTTTATTACATTTTGAAGTTTAAAATGTCATGACAAAGTGCTTCTGCACTATGCTATAGTACATCAAAAGATGAGGCTGGAATTAATCTGTGAAACTCAGTTTTACGTTTGTTATAAACCTTAAGGCAGAAAAGGGATGTGTTAATCATTATATGGGACACCTTGTTAGTTAGGAAGAGGCAGCATGATTTAGCGATTTAAAGACTATCTGGTGCTCCTCCCCAGATTATACTCACAGAAACAGAAATTTATTTATTTATTTATTTATTTTTTGAGACAGAGTCTCGCTCTGTTGCCCGGGCTAGAGTGCCGTGGCGTCAGCCTAGCTCACAGCAACCTCAAACACCTGGGCTCAAGCAATCCTCCTGCCTCAGCCTCCCGAGTAGCTGGGACTATAGGCATGCACCACCATGCCCAGCTAATTTTTTCTATATATTTTTAGTTGGCCAATTAATTTCTTTCTATTTTTAATAGAGACGGGGTCTCGCTCTTGCTCAGGCTGGTCTCGAACTCCTGACCTTGCGCAATCCACCCCCTCGGCCTCCCAGAGTGCTAGGATTACAGGCGTTAGCCACCGCGCCCAGCCTAGAAACAGAAATTTAAGTACCTTGAAAACCCGTATCTTAGTAAACTGTCTTTCTTAGACTCTCGACATGGATCAAAATCAAAAGATGGTTTCTAAGCATCAATGAGAAAAATATTCTGGTACTGATGTTCATCTGTATGTACAGAAGGAATTTTTTTTTTTTTTTGAGATAGAGTCTTGCTCCTGTCGTCTGGGGAGAGTGCGGTGGTGTCATCATAGCTCACAGCAACCTCAAACTCCTGGGCTTAAGCAATTCTCCTGCCTCAGCCTCCCAAGTAGCTGGGTCTACAGGCCTGTGCCACTGCGCCTAGTTAATTTTTTCTATTTTTAGTAGAGATGGCGGTCTTGCTCTTGCTCAGACTGGTCTCAAACTCCTAACCGCAAGCGTTCCTCCTACCTCAGCCTCCAGAGTGCTAGGATTACAGGCGTGAGCCACCGCACCTGGTCTACAGAATGGACTATTCCTAGTGTTTAGTTTGTTTGGTCCTTGGACAGAAACTCTTACAAGTAGCCAGATTTGCACATGTGGCAATAAGCACATAAACTCATGATGAAAAATTATCTCTGGAGATGATGTTGACTTTACTTTTCCATCAGTAATGACCAGATTCTGTGAAGTGAATTCTGAATTCATTGCTCACGAAAAGCCTTCGGTGGGGAAGGGTTCGGGCAGCGCCTGTCTCCTCTCCCTAAGTGCCCTGGTGAGTCTTCCGCAGACCCTCACCCTAGTAAAAGATCCCTCAAGTCAAGTATTAGTAAAATTTAAAATTAGCATGAACTGTGTGTCAAGAAGCTCAGCTAGCTTCTTTTTCACAGCTATCTCCCCAGTTCTATGTACAGAAAACAAGAATCATCTGCCACAGGGCCATTTTCTTTACTTGTCTGAGTAACAACAGACTTGGGCATTTTGTGGCTCTCCTATTATTCACAGCATATAGACAGTGCTCTCTTGGCAGCTAAAACAACCTGTAGGGTCTTAACAGCATGTGAATTTATTGTTCCACTCTTAGTTTAAAGTTTTCAAAAATTTTACTCTAGATCTAGCACCAAAGGAAATAAAAATTTCAGATATATATATATATATATATATAGAATAGATTTTCAAAAAGTATTTAGAATTGAAATTTCAAATATAAAGATTTTGACGAATCCTTCATTCATATTTATTCCAGCTCAGAAAGCTTCATTGAACATATGGCTTTCCAAAATTAGTCAATATTTTTATGAAGAACTTGACCCTTCACTGCACCTGATCTGAAAAACAGTGAAAGTATATTAGATTAGGTTATCCAAGGACATTAACCATCATGTTTTTCACTTGAAATAGCAAAATAACACCAATCCTGCACAGGGTAGAGATGCCCCATGATCTGCATTTGCAAATCCACTGAGAATCAACACTACTCAGAAGGTATCTACTTTTAAGAAAGGGAGGGTGAAGGAGAAAACTCCTATTTTATCTAATTCCTCATTGTCAGTAACTGGAATTGGGCATGAAAGCCAACTGACATCTATCATCTGGCTACTTGTTAAAGTTGATTTACCAGATCTGTCTGGCTCTGCCTCCTTCCTCTATCACCTGCCAAGTGTCTGCTGACAAAGCTGGGCCCAACAGGAGAGAAACAATCTTTTCAAGGCCTATTGGAGTGGCATCTTTGGCTGAAATCGGAACACTAGCTTCAATGTCTCTTTATAGAAAACCTAGGGTAGTCATGCTTCTACTTAGTGTATTTTGTTTAGATTATCAAATTTCTTTTAGGAACTTTTAGGAACCGCAATCATTTCATGGTAACTTTGATTTGAAATTAATTGAGGCAAATTGACATTTTAGAATGTATTATGACTTCTCATCATGCCGTGACTATAATCGCACAATATCACTTTTAACATTGCCATTGCAATGGACCAAACTTGCTTTAAATTACATATCAGTGTGAGTCCAATTAGCTATATAATAAGTATTTTGTTTCTTCCTTCTACTTACATGGCTTTTTAATACAAAGAAAATTGATATTTATGTCTTCATATTCAGGACAATATGTTAATGGGTAAGCAGAATTTTCATACCCATTAGTCTTCATAATATAAAAGATATAAGAAATAAAAATTTGGCTGGCATATTTAATAATATCACTTTACCTCCAAAATGTATCTTTGGTTACAAAATTTTCATTCTTTCATCTTAACAATTATGGCAGAAAGTGTACTAGGTCACTAGTATACTTTTTAGATCTTAGACAAAATAGTTATCATTTTGAAACTACAAAATAATACTAGAATTCATTCATCTGTTTGCTCATTCACTCAACAAGTATTTAATATTTCCAGAGCACTGTACTATGCCAGGCACTGCTTTAGGCACTGAAGATTCAGCAATGTCCCAGAGGGGGGAAAAATATCTCTGTCATCCAGAGTTTACATTCTAGTGGAACACAAACAAATAAATTCATAAATGTGTGCCATAATGTTGGAAAAATTCTAACAAGAAAATGAAAGGCAAGATAAGAGCACAGGCTAGCACTGCCCAGTTGAACTTTCTGCAATGATGAATCTGCATCATTGTCCAATATGATTATTATTAGCCACATGTGGCTGCTGAGCTCTTGAAATGTGGTTAGTATGACCAAAGTACTGAATTTGCAATTTTATGTAATTTAATTTTAGTGGTCACATATGGCTACTGGCTACCAGGTTAGATAGGGACAGAGGGTAACACAGAACACAGGTGCAAACAGAGGGGACCCCATTTGGAGACTGTGGTAAGGGAAGGGGTGACCTCTGAGCAGAGATTGGAACAAAGCAAGGCACTGACCTAGAGCCTGACCTTCCCCCAGAGGAGAAGCCTAACTGTCAGTGGTGCCGAGCAAGAGTCACCGCACTGGCATGGCACCTCTTTAAGACTATCAGCGCCGGTTCTGTAAAGTCTCTACTGCAGTACTTTGAGATCCGAGTGCTCCAGCAAACATTCAGATGTGACTTAACTTGCAGGAAGGACAGGGTTGGCAAGTGGCCTGTCACGGTAACCTATCCTCCGCAATGAACTACTTTACCTTCTCTGAACATATAACAAAAATTATTTGCTCAATTATATTTCTGTTGCCTCAGCTGCCAGGAAATTCAGCATTAAATGCTCCATAGCAACTAAAATACCTTAAGTTTTTGGACTATCTCCTGTTTTCTCTATATGGTTTTCTGCTTTTATTGTATTTGTCCCATTGTATTGGTTTCTTTTATTTTAATCTACTGGAAATATTTTTGGAGTAGAAAGGATATGAGTTCTAATCCCATAAAACGGTTAAAAATGATGTTAATTACTGTTTGTTTTAAGCTGAGTCTTAATAAAAGTCCATATTAAAGAACAGAGTGACAGAATTTAAGAGGACTGAAAGGTTTTCTAATTATTCATCTTCATTCCTTGGAAAACAATGAGCCCAGAGGATCTGAAAAGGCACAAAAAAATAGGAAGAATCTAGGTAAACTTGTTAGAACTAGCTGAGACATGTTTCTCAAACCACTACCGTATATTCCAGCGGCAAAGAGTTAGAGAGTAGATTCAATTAGAAAAGAAGAACTCACTGGAGGTTGGGCAACCTAGAAGTATTTTATCCACCTAGGAGAAACCAGTTTCCATGACTCATATAGCTCGGAAGTTATTAGGAGACATAGGCTCTCACGGATAGAATCAAGCCTGATCCTTGAAAGGAAAGATGTACTCCTAAGAGGCCAAAAGACGTTAAGAGTGTGGGTTCCTGAAATGGACCAACCCTGCTACTTAGTAACATTGGGCAAGTTACTTAACATTCTGTGCCTCAGTTTTCTCATCTGTAAAATGGGAATAATAATGGCTTCTGTGTCATAATGTTGTGAGGCTTAAAAGAAAATCTATGTATCACTTGGAATAGTCCTTGGTACAAATATGGTAAGTGCTCAATAACTGTTGACTGTTATCAGCAGAAGGAAAATGTGCTCTGCAGTCAAATGCATTGGGGTTTAAATCTGCCTCCTCTGAAATCTTTGGAAAGGTTTTTAATTTCTATGTCTCAGTTACTTCATGGATAAAATGAGAATAACGACATCTACTTAAAGGTAAGAATAGCCTAGTCCTACAACGTAAGGACATCACATAAGAGGTACAAAATCTATACCAAAATACCTTGGACACAGTAAATGTTTATTAAATATCAATCCTCATCCTCTTCTCTTCTGCTCTTTGTAAGTCTCAGATCTGACACCGGCAGGCTGCTGCTTCCTCTGCTGTAAAGGTTTTCCCTGAACTTGTGAAGACTCAGGAGGCCATCCATCTCTCTACGGAGAGCAGATCCCTACTCATTTCTGAAACACTAAACCTCTTACTAGAAAGGGATCTCAGATATATCTGTTTTTCCATGAAGCCATTAAAAATGTACAAAGACAAACAGGAAGAAATTTCACAAGGCATGGGGTCTCAAGGTTGTATTAGCAAAGAATTCAGCTTTATTTTCTTTTAGTGAGAATTCGCAACTCTTTCTTACCTTCCTTGACGTTTTCTAGCTTTTAACCTATCCAATTATAAATTCCATCCCTCTAGGAAACACAGGATATCTGATTACCAAGTTTTGATTTTCATTTGTATTCTGTAAACTGTTTTCAATTATCATAAAAATGAAAAATATGCATTTTTAACTTGAGATTTTTTTTTAAAAAAAAACAATCTATCAATATTCTTGCCTGATTTAATCATCACATTACATGGCTACATGGCATCATTCTAATGGATAGCATATCATATTTTCCATACTTCTTAACCAAATATTCTATGAAAACCTGGCTTAATGCCCCTGTTTTTTTCTAATGTAATAGCCTATCATTCAAATATATATTTACTGAAATGCTAGGTTTTTTTTCTGTATTTGATGATTTGTAATTGGTACCTTCTGTCTTGCTTAACAAATTCCCCTTTCGACTGTTCAAAGATTTTTTTCTAATGTGTTTGTTATATACTGAATATACACACAAGAAATTTATGACAAAATATAACACCAAAATGAATTTCTGTAGTTTAAGAACTAGATCAAGACCTGTTAGCCTCAATAGCCTCTCTCTGTCCTTCCTTGGTCCTATCTCCCTCACTGTATCGCAGTCCTTCCAAAAGGAAGTACTATCTTAAATTCTGTAACACCATTTTCTTTATAGTTTACCATACATGTATGTATCTGCAAATAAAATTCTGCTTAATATTATTTGTTTTTAAAATTCATATAGTAGAATCCTTCTGTATTGCATTCTTTTGCAATTTGCTTTTATAATTCAACTTTAAATTCCCAGTTTATCCATTTTGATTAGTGTAGCTGTAGCTCATCTAGTTTCATTGTTACAAAGTAGTCAATAAATGCCTTTTTGTTGTTGTTTTGGAGACAGGGTCTTACTCTCTGGCCCAAGCTGGAGTGCAATGGTGCACTTATAGCTTACTGCAGCCTCAAACTCAACAGACCCTGCCGCTTCAGTCTCTCAAGTAGCTGGGATTATAGGCACACACCACCACACCCAGCTAATTTTAAATTTTTTTGGTAGAGATGAGGGCCTTGCTATGTTGCCTGGGCAAGTGAACTCCTGGGCTCAAATGATCCTCCCACCTCAGCCTCCCAAAGTACTGGGATTACAGGCGTGAGCCACCGTGCCCAGCAATATATACCTTATTTTAATAATCCATTCTCCTGACAATGAATGACTAGACTGTTTCCAGTTTTTTTGCTACTATAAACAATGTAGCTATGAACATTCTTGTGCATGTCTCCTAGGATAGTACTTCTCAAATTACATTTGGTGAAGGAAGTGTTTTATTTTCAATTCTTTGTGGACTAATGCTTTTGTGAAATACAATAAAAATAATTAGTATCAGCATACACCTACCATGTGACCCAGCAATTCCATTCCTAGGTATTTATTTACCTAAGACAAATGAAATCAAACGATCACATGAAGATTTGTACACAAATGCTCATAGCAACTTTATTTGCGATAGCCAAAAACTGGAAACAATTCAAATGTCCATCAAAAGGTGAATGAAAAAACAAGTTGTGGTATATCCATACAATGGAATGCTACTTAGCGGTAAGAAGGAATGAACTACTGATACATGCAACAACATGACTAAAGTGCAAAATAATTATGTTAAGTAAAGGAAGCTAGACAAAAAAAGTGTACATTCTGGAAAATTCCATTCACATGCCATTCTAGACAATGCAAAGTAATCTATAGTGACAGAAAGCAGATCAATGGTTGCCCCAGGGAGGGGGCAGGCATGGAGGATTGTGGAGGGGCACATGGGAGAAATTACGAAGAAAATATTTTAGGGAGTGATGGATATGTTCATTACCTTAGTTGTGGTGATGATTTCATGGGTGTATGCAGATATCAAAATGTATCAAATTGTATACTTTAAATATGTACAGTTTATTCTATGTCAATTATACCTGAATAAAGCTATAAATGTTACTAGAAAAATATGAGGAAAAACCACAAAATACAAGCCCCAATTTTTTATTATTAAATTTGCCATAAAATGATTTAAATAACTTTAATCAGAGAAAAAGAAAAAGATGACAAAAGTGTACCATTATTCACTGAAAATGATCACCATAAACTGTACTTATCTTGATGCAAACCTGTAGGAAATAATTTGCAAATGAGCACTGGTCCCCAGATACAATTAGGGCAGCAATATCCTAAGTCACAAATGCGACAGTTTCTCAAGCAGTGGCTATTAGCCTTAGTTGGCCCCTTAGAATCACATGGCGAGTTTTTTAAAAACAAAGACATATAGACTCTCTTTCCAAATACCCTGAGTTAACTGATTCTGAAAAGAGATTTCCAAACATTCTTTTTGTTTTCTTCACCCTCCATGCTGGGATGATCCTAAACATTCCTGGCTCAAGGCACATGTGGTGTCTTAATTTTTTTCTGGCACCCATAGAATAAATACCTAACAATTCCATTTAAGTAGTTAGCTAAGTCCAGACAACTTAATTGGTCTTTACATCCTAACAATGTAGTAGCTGTATGAAAAATTGAAAGAAAAAAATTATTTCATTCTTAAATAACCACACTTACTAATGGGATGTGTGCACCTGTTGGGAGCTGCACAACTTCTCAAACCCTGGAATCAGATTGGATCCTGTCACCCTCATTTCCTGTTCCACATTGATATTCATGGTATCTGCTTTTTATTACAGCAACCCCTGAAAGCCCAGCTTTGCAGGAAAGGAATGCAGGCACACTTTAATACTGAGACTGAACTGAACGAAAGCTGGTGGTTCACGGTGTTCAGCAGCTGCCAAGTATTACTGTGTTCCCTTGAATATTTAATACATCCCAAGGTCCTCTGTGGGTTTGTTGTGGTGCCCCAGGGCACTTTGGCACACAATTAGGGAACTACAGGTCTGGGATAAGGCCCGGGTATGTTTCTGACATGCTGACTTTGAGATTCGAATATATGGCAGGGTTGAACACCACTGCTCTAGCGTGTGGGCTGGGAGCTGAATGGCCAGGTTGTCCATTACAGACAGATTCAACTCTTCTTGACAAGGCTGCAGACTTCTTCAAAGTGGCTGTGCTAATTTTTGCCACCCTAGAGAGTGTGAAATAGAGTGTGGTTTGTATTTGCATTTCCCTGAACTACTAATGAAGTTAAGCACTTTCATATTTTTATTTACCACTCACATTTTCACTTCTTTGTAGTTCCTATTTAAGCCCTTTATTTTTCTCCAGAGTACTTTTTTCCTTTATTAATTTATCAGTTATATCTACAGTAAATATCTTCCCCCAGTATTTATGGCTTAGTTTTTCATTCATTTTATAGTGTTTTTGATAACGTGAAGCTCCATTTTCTAAAAGACAGGCTTTTGTTTCCTAATTATTTTGTCAGTTACATGGATGGCACAGATTTTCTCCCAGTTTGTGGCTTTTTCCTCCTACTCTTTTAATGATATCTTTTGACAAAGTAGTGTCCTTGATTTCAAGGTATTCTAGTGACAATTCTTTGCCTTATGGTTCACACTATTTGTGTCTCATTTAAGAAATCCTTCCTTCCTCCCAAGCCATAAAGCTATTCTCCTACATAGTTTCTAAAAGTTTAAAAGTTTTGCTTTTTACAATTTAAGCCCCTTAATCCACTTGAAATTGATTTTTGTGTATGGAATGAAGTGCACATCTATTTTAATTATTTTCCATATGAATAATCCATTTCCTTTGCACCCTTTAATGCATTTCCCCTCCTATCCCACTGATGTCGGGTGCCAAGTCAGCCATAAATCATATTGACGTAAGTGTCCGTTTCTAGGCTGTGCCATAATGTTCCACTGATGTTCATAAAGTACTAAAATGAGGAGTTCTCCTGAGAAGAAAGGGGTATCTTACACCATCTAAACCTTATTCATTAAGCTAATTAAACTTTGAAATATCTGCATCATACTGGATGTCATTACTAAGGTATCCTAATGGCAATCTGTAAATTAAAACAATATACTTTGTACTAAAAGAGCAAATCCATACTGATGTTGAAATTTAATCAGCAAATATATAAAACTTGCAGTTTTTAATTTATATAAGCAATATATATATAAATTGTTTAAGAAAATACAGGTAATATCAAAAAGCAGAAAAAAGTTATCCCTTGTATTACCTTTCCTACCCCCATAATTTAGGCAAGTTCAGTATCTTTGAATCTTTTCCCAGGATTGCCTACTGGACCATCGAGGTCCTGAACACTTGTTCTTACTCACCAGGGTATGGGTCTCAAACCAGGATCTGGTGTTCTACCCTGTGAACAAGGATTCCATCTGCCCAGGCTGGCAGCGGCCCATGCTTCCTCTCCCTAGGCCCTCCCCGGTTTCCCAGTTTTTCTTTTTCTTGGCAGGGTGATCCATGTCAAGAAATCTTAGGATCAAAAACGTTGGACAACCACAGTCCCATAATTATTGTATATGGTCAGTGTTATTTCTGATGGTTCATGTCAGCTTCTTGTGGCTGGGTTGGAAGCTAGTCTCTTACCACTACAGCTACCAACCAAATACAGAGGCTTTAAGAATCAGCATAAGGAAAAACACACGTGCTCAGCAAGAACTCTCAGAAAAGACATCTTGCTTGCGTAGTTGAATATGTGTATCTAGAAGCAAACTCAAATGCACACGTTTTCTAAATATTATAACCAGAAAGAAATTCTCCATATTTTCCATAGATTCCATGTGTTTTGAGCAAATATGTATAAAATATAGGTAAACTAATATTTCTGGTTTTGGCCAATGAGTGTCTTTATCTTTAGCATGTAGATAAAAGGAAAATATTTTATAAGTCACCATAAGTTATATTCTGGTTCCCCAAGCATAAATGTAATAAATGTCACATTCCTTTTTCCAATTAAAAATTAAACCTATCCCAGTAAGAAAAAAATTCTTTCCCTAATTTTTCCTTCTTTCTGTCACCTCCTTCCTTCCAACAAACATTCATTAAGTGCCTGTGCATTTAGCTGCCAAATCGCTGGAATACCAAGCTTCGTTATATTGAATGAAGAACTCTGGTGGTTTCATTTATATGCAAGTTTTGTATAAAAACAAGTCTACCCCTTTAAAGGACAATTTGTTAAGCCATTCACTTAACTCAGCTCAAGAAAATTAACTGAAGTCAGCTGAGGCATTGTGACCTCACTACAATCCTCCTAGGTAAGAGGAATATCTCAGAGGAAATTGCCATAGCTCAGGGCTCAGAGAAGGAAAGCCTTGTTTCAGAAGAAAGAACCACAGAGAGGAGATTTTCCTTCAGGAAAAAGGTTATTTCCTACTATTCCAGAAGAAAAACACAGTAGGCTCTTTTGAAAGTCAAAGTAGTGAGGGACCATTCCTGATCTTGCAGTTATTAGCAAAGAGCAGGAATGACAGGGAATTATTAACATGACCTAGATTTTCTTAAAATCCAGTTGGGATTAGGATGTAGGAGAATAGATCAAGTAACTTCTATTATTAAGAAAAAAATGTTTCTAGGACATATTGTTTCCTTTGCTCTGTATTTGGGCACTTACGCTCTCATTAGTTAACAAAGTGAATTAACCATGTGTTTTGAGTGTGTCTTCTTGTCCTCATGTAAAGTAAGGTGGACTTTCACTGGAATTTTAAAAAATTGCCTCAGTGTAAAAATCTTTGTTTATAATAACAAGTAACATCATTCCACATTTTGCATATAAGGTTTAGTAACCCGTCAGCCGGTGAATAGCACAGCCAATATTCAAAGCCCAATGGCGCTGAAACTGTCTACCAACGAAACCATACTGTCAACAGAAGTTGACAACGAAAACAGAAGAACTGCAGCAAGAAATTAGAAATGAGGAACCTAACGAGAAACGTGCATAGGATACTATGAAACTTTTGCTCTCAACTTATAGAAAGTTAGGAATACAGAAGTAGTTCAATCCTAGCACTCTGGGAGGCCGAGGTAGGCGATCGCTCAAGGTCAGGAGTTCAAAACCAGCCTGAGCAAGAGCAAGACCCCATCTCTACTAAAAATAGAAAGAAATTAACTGGCCAACTAAAAATATATGTAAAAAATTAGCCGGGCATGGTGGCACATGCCTGTAGTCCCAGCTACTTGGGAGGCTGAGGCAGAAGGATCGCTTGAGCCCAGGAGTTTTAAGTTTCTGTGAGCTAGGCTGACGCCACAGCACTCACTCTAGCTGGGGCAACACAGTGAGACTCTGTCTCAAAACAACAAACAAACAAACAAACAAAAAAGTAGTTCAAGCACAGTAAGATACGAGCTTGTTTAGGCTAAACTAGGGCAAAACCATCATCTAGTTACTTCTGTCCTAGTCTGCTATGGTAGAAGGAACTGAGTTACCTACACAATATTCACCTTCCCGTTTCCTTACTAAAGAATGTTGGTGTTATTTGGGATGACAATGTTCCCAGCTTAAAGGCTACTTTGTCCAACCTCCTTGGCTTCTACGAAATGTAAGCAGAAGTTAAATTGGATGGAAGCCAGGGAAGCTCTTTAAAGTGAGCAGACTCACTTGGGAGATATGTACTTTGGCTATTCCACTTTCCTTTAGCTTGGAAAGTGGACGTGACAGCTGGAGCAGCAGGAGCCCTTTGTGGCCATGAGGAGACTTTTGGCATGCAAGCCAGCACAAAGGACAAGAAAAAAGAGGGAGGGGGAAACCCGGGCACCCTGTGACCATGGAGTTGCCATAGCAAGCCCTGTACTACTTACCTCTGGACTTTTATGTTTAATCAACTCCCATTTGGGTTTTCTGTAAAATGTGGCTGAATCCTAATCTTAAGGGATGTCGTGGTCTTTTATAAATTTTCAACTTCCAATTTTCCTCAATAGCTTTTTTTTTTTTTTTGCCAGAACTTTACAGGGGCTCTTAATAAATTTTATTATAACTCATAATTTCTTTTCTGCTGCACATTTATGCCTCTCTGCAACTCAGCCCCTGTTGGCCTCAAATTCATGTCTTTCTCTCTCTCGGTCTTACCCAGGAGTATAGTAAAGTTGACCTTTCACAGGGCTCACGGCGTGTACTGTTAACAGGAAAAAACAGACTATCAATAAAGGTAGAAATGAGCAGTAGGTGTCAATAGCTCACCCTGAGATGTCGAAGGGAAAAACGATCATGGGAATTTAAAGTTAAGAGCCTTGTCTGGAATCATAGGTCCAGTAATTGACGCAACCCAGGCTTGAACCTAAATACTCCTTTGTGATGTGGGTCTAAATAAATGACTGATAGTGAACTGGCAAGAAGGAAGCGGGAGGAGCTTCCAGCCGAGGGTGAAAGGTTTAGCACAGGCCTGGGAGGAAGGAGGAGAGAGGCAGACAGTTGTTATTTACAATCAGAAGCATGAGAGTGGGGGACCATTTTAAGAAAAGCAGACCTTGTACAGTCCAAAGAACTAAAGCATTGGTGTGAAATAATGAAATAAATAGGCTTAGAGATGCCTCTCAACCACCAGTCAAAAAAGAGGAGGGTGGGGAATGTGGAGGAAACAAATTGACAAGCGAGAGTACCCAGCTACAAAGCAGGATATGCAGACAGGCCATCAAACTGCACGAACACTGCTTTTTACTACCAGCTGATGCAACATTCATCTCTGACCCTCACCCTGGTGGAAGAGCAAGACTTTCAGGCGCCTCATTATTTTTGCCACTATCATTCCCCCTCCCCTGTAAGAAGAGTTATTTAAAAGTCTGTGAAAATTTTAAGGGTATTGGGTCCTCTCCTCCAAATTATCATTATACAGTTGTGTTTTTTTTAATATGATGCATGCATGCTTGTCAATCAGAGCTTTGTGTTAGTTAGAGAGTCACGCTCAGCTGGTTGATAAAGGTGAAGGCTAAGAAGTTCACAATACATCAAACTTGGACATAGTAAAACTATAAATCCTAACTCACGCTGGCTGAAGACCCCTTCCTGTCTCACTTATTGATGATCTGCATCTTGTCATCATAAAAGTGTCCCACCTAGTTTGTAACAAGTTACCTTCAGACATCCAGACTTTGGAAGCTTAATCCTATTTCTTGTGGAGTATAGTCATTAACCTTGAAGCTATCCATTCTAATTGGTTGTCAAGGAAACAGTCTTCCGCCGTTTGTGTGTAATGTCCCTGGTAAAGAGCCTGAATTTCTTTGTCACTAAGAAAATGTTAAGACTTTTGGTTTTCTCCTTTGGAACAAATTACAATAAATGGATAATCATAGCAGATTGTTTTAGTCAAACCAGTAATATGAATTTTTCTTCCACAGGCCCAAATATTTCCACCACAACCTGAACCCTGACCAATGCTTTTAGCTTCTAAGGAGAATGAGAATTGAAATTTGAGACGCAGACATTAAAAATATAAGTAAAACCTCAGAAGAGTTTGCTTTGCTTTAAATGACTAACGGCTTTTCCTGAGATTGAGTCCCAAGATGTGTAAGTGTGGTAAACATCTTTTTAAAAATTTTTTAAATATTTAACGAATAAAAATTGTATACATTCAAGGTATACAACAGGATGATTTGGTATATGTATGTATTGTGTACTGACTAGCACAATCAAATTAATTAACATATCCATCACCACCAGTTACCATCCGAGAGTGTGTGTGGGAGGTGAGGACACTTAAAATCTGTTCCCTTATCAAATTTCAAGTAAATAATACAGTATCATTAACTATATTCACCACACTACAGATCAGATCCTCAGAACTTACTCATGTTAAAACAGAAAGTGTGTACCCTCTGACCAATATCTTCCTTATGTCCTCACCCCCAGACCCTGGCAACTACCATTCTACTCTCTGTTACTGAGAGTTTCACTTTTTTATATTTCACATACAAATGACACTAAACAATATTTGTCTTTCTATGTCTGGCTTATTTCACTTAACATAATGTCCCCTAGGTCCATTCATGTTGTTGCAAATGGCAGGATTTCCTTCTTCTTTAAGGCTGCATAATATTCCGTTGTGTATATACACCACATTTTCTTTGTCCATTTGTCTGTCAATGGACATTTAGGTTGTTTCTGTATCTTGACTACTGTGAGTAGTGCTGCAGTGAACATGGAGAGCAGATATTGATTTCACTCCGTCCCAGAAGCGGGATGGCTGGATCATATGGTAGTTCTATTTTTGATTTTTTGAGGTACCTCTGTGCTGTGTTCCATAATGGCTGTACCAATTGACATTCCCACCAACGTTGTACAAGGGTTCTCCTTTCTCCACACCCTTGCTGACACTTGCTGTATCTTGTCTTTTGATAACAGCCACTCTAACAGTGTGAGGTAGTATCTCATGGTGGTTTTTATGTGCATTTCTCTGATGATTGGCACCTTTTCATGTATCTGTTGGCTCTTTGCATGTTTTCTTTGGAAAAATGTCTATTCCAGTCCCTTGCCCATTTTTTAATTATCTGTTTTTTTGCTCTTGTGTGAGTTGTGTAAGTGTACATTCCTTACATATTTTGGATATTAACCACTTAGCAGACATATGGCTTGGAAATATTTTCTCCCATTCTGTAGGTTGCCTTTTCATTTTGTTGGTTGTTTCCTTTGCTGCCCAGCAGCAGCTTTTTAGTTTGAGGTAGTTCCACTTGGTTATTATTGCTTTGGTTGTGTGTGCTTTTGGTTTCATATTCAAAAAATCATTGCCAAGACCAATGTCAAGGAGCTTTTCTCCTATGTTTTCTTCTAGGAGTTTTATGGTTTCAGATCTTATATTTAAATCTTTAATTCATTTCAAGTTAATTTTTGCTTATGGTATAAAACAAGGGTCCAAATATATTCTTTTGTATGTGGATATCCAATTTTCCCAAGATTATTTATTGAAGAGACAATCCTTCCCCACTGTTTATTCCTGGTACCCTTGTCAAAGATTAGTTAACCATATATGTGTGGGTTTATTTCTAAGCTATCTATTTTGTTCCATTGGTCATTATGTCTGTTTTTATGCCAGTTCCATACTGTTTTGATTGCTATAGTTTGGTAATGTAGTCTAAAATTAGAAAATGTGATGCCTCCAGCTTTGTCCTTCTTTCTCAAGATTGCTTTGTCTACTTGGGGTCTTTTGTGGTTCCATACAAATTTGAGGATTGTTTTTTCTATTTCTGTGAAAAATGCTGCTGGGATTTTTTCTCTTTCTTTAGAGATGAGGTCTCTGTCATCCAGGCTATAGTGCAGTGGCACAATCATAGTTCCTACAGCCTTGAACTCCTGGGCTCAAGCAATCCTCCTGCCTCAGCCTCCCAATTAGCTGGTACTATAGGTGCCCACCACCATGCCCAGCTAATTTTTCTTACTTCTTAGAGATGGCGTCTCACTATGTTGCTCACACTAGTTTTGAACTCCTGGTCTCACCATGATCCTCCTATCTCAGCCTCCTGAGTTGCTAGAATTACAGGCATGAGCCACCCCACTCAGCTGCCACTGGAATTTTGATAGGCATTGCACTGTAGATTGTTTGGGCTACTGTGGACATTTTAACAGTATTAATTTTTCCAATCTATGAAGAGAGGATATCTTTCTATTTGTGTCTTCTTCAATTTCTTTCATCAACATTTCATAGTTTTCAGTGTACAGATCTTGCAGCTCCTTTGTTAAATTTATTCCTATTTTATTGTATTCAACACCATTGTAAATGGTATTATTTTATTCATTTCTTTTCCAGATAATTTCTTAGTGTATAGAAGTGTTATCGATTTTTGTATGTTGATTTTGTATCCTGCAACTTTACTGAATTTGTTTATTAGTTCTAACACTGGAGGCTTTAGGGTTTTCCATACGTATGATCATGCTATCTGAAAACAGACACTATTTAACTTCTTCCTAATTTGGATGTCTTTTATTTCCTTTTCTTGTCTCACTGCTGTAGCTAGGACTCCTAGTTCTATGCTGAATAGAAGTGGTGAGTATGGGCACCCTTGTCTTGACTTTCATTTGTGTACCTACTAGAGGTATTTTCTTTGCAGTTACAATGGCTCTTACATAAAATATCTTGTAGTTACAACATTCTATAAGTTGATAATAGCTTCAATCACAGACAAAAACTCTACAATTTTACTTCTCCCACCCATTTTATACTATTGATGTCACACTTTATTTTTATATTATGTACCCATTAAAATAAGTTATTATAGCTGTAGTTATTTTTAGTACTTTTATCTTTTAATTTTTATACTAGAGTTAAAGTAAACTTTTAATATCTATTTACACATTGTAGGTCTGTCATATGTTATTAATTCCGCAACCATGCATATTTATCTTTGGTTTTTAACCTTATGCCTCAACCTCATCTCTGATCTGCCATTATATCCAATATTGACAGAGATAGATAGTAGGGGAAAGAGATGGGGAAGAAAAAGAAAATACAACAGGCTGGTCAACAGTGGGGTGAGGCTCAGGAGAAGGTGAGGTTGTCTACACATTATTTGGTAATTTATTTTAATAAAATCTTAGTATCTTTTTTAGTCCATATCAAACGTCTGTCCCTACATCAAAATGGATTTGACAAAGCAAAAGAATTTAAACATCATGGGACTCTTTCTCGGGGTTATTCATCCCTAAAGGCACATTCTAAGTTCTAACTCCATATCCTCAACAAGCTGCTGTCAGATCTATGGCTGAATTTCCTAAGATAAAACTATGAACCTAAGGAGAAAGCTTTTCCTATCAGGCTTCACAAGAAAATACAAATTATAAACTTGAAAATATTTTAATTCAGCTTTAGTTAAAATTAAAGAGAGAACTCATGTTTGATGAAGACACTTAGTGAGAAAGTTCAAGAAAAATAACTTAGGGCTGGGAGTGGTGGCTCATGCCTGTAATCCTAGCACTTTGGGAGGCCGAGGCTGGTGGATCCCTCAAGGTCAGGAGTTTGAAAGCAGCCTGAGCAAGAGCAAAACCCCGTCTCTACTAAAAATAGAAAGAAATTAATTGGCCAACTAAAAATACATAGAAAAAATTAGCCAGGCATGGTGGCGCATGCCTGTGGTTGCAGCTACTTGGGAGGCTGAGGCAGGAGGATAACTTGAGCCCAGGAGTTTGAGGTTGCTGTGAGCTAGGCTGACGCCACGGCACTCTAGCCAGGGCAACAGAGTGAGACTCTGTCTCAAAAAAACAAAAAAGAAAGAAAGAAAAGAAAAATAACTTAGATACAAGTTATTTAAGAATTCAGGGTGTAGGATCAAAAATACGATGTTAGGAAGTACTTTCATTTGGTAGTCTTAAGAGCACAGTTAACAAAGGAAACTTAAGCAACAGACACAAATTTCTGCTTTAAGTTTAAATATGCATATGCTCTGTCTCTTGTCAAACTAGTAAGTTGCTCTTAAATGTTGGTAAGTTGTGTCTGGAAACCTCTG
>CAUYRT010049003.1:0-63307 GCA_963574885.1 Lepilemur ruficaudatus
CAAACTCTTGGGCTCAAGCGATCCTTCTGCCTCAGCCTCCCGAGTAGCTGGGACTACAGGCATGTGCCACCATGCCCGGTTGATTTTTTTCTATATATTTTTAGTTGGCCAATTAATTTCTTATAGTAGAGATGAGGTCTCACTCTTGCTCAGGCTGGTTTCGAACCAGCTGGTTTCGAACTCCTGGCCTTGAGCGATCCGCCCGCCTCGGCCTCCCACAGTGCTAGGATTACAGGTGTGGGCCACCGTGCCCGGCCAAAAGTAGACTATTAAAAAAATTTATTATTATTGTTTTTTTAATTCATCCAAGTTGCCTATCCCTTGTAAGGGCAAAAGATATATTTCCCAAATATGCCCAAGCTCAACACTTAACATCACTCAAGGAAATTCTTTCTTTCTTTCTTTCTTTTAAGACAGGGTCTTGCTCTATTGCCTGGGCTAGAGTACAGTGGCATCATCACAGCTCAATGCAACCTCAAACTCCTGGGCTCAAGCAATCTTCCTGCCTAAGCCTCCCTGGTAGCTGGAACTACAGGCAAAAAACACCACGCCAAGGTAATTTTTCCATTTTTTTTTTTTTTTTTGTAGAGCCAGGGTCTCCCTATGTTGTTCAAGCTGGTCTCAAACTCCTGGCCTCAAGCAATCCTCCTGCCTCAGCCTCCCAAAGTGCTAGGATTACAGGTGTGAGCTACTGTACCTGCCGGCTTTTACTTTTAATTAAAAAAAATGATACTGACACATTTATCTACACCAGCAATACAGACAGAAACATAATGCGAGCTACATATAAAAATCTTAAATTTTCTAATAATCACATTAAAAAAAAGTAGAAACCGGCAAAATTAGTTTTAACTATGTATTTTATTTAACCCAATATATACAACATATTATCATTTCAATATGGCATCAATATTAAACATTATTAATAAGATGCTTAACATTCTTTTTTGCTAAGTCTGGAATGTGGTGTGTATTTTACACTTACAGTACATCTCAGGTTAGACTCTCCACATGTCAAGTGCTAAATGTGGCCACTGTACTACTGAACAATGCAGGTCTCTATGCTTTACATTCCTATTTAAGGGTCTCAGTCCCAAAGTCCTCCTATGTTAATACTTTAAACACACCATTAGTTACTTACCAGCTATCTAAGCTGACTTTTGGAAATCAAAAAATGGTATGTTGATTAGGTATATGGCTGTAGTTAAAACTTCTACAATGTGTGACAGCAATTTCTTCACCTGCCTTGACATCCATTTATCCTCAAGGACATACAGGAGCCAAGTAACTATCACCTTTTTAGTCTGGCCTCAGACTGCGATAAATAACAAGCAATAGGATGAGTACTGTAAGAATATTTTTTAATTTGTATAATCTTTGAATTTTTCCATCTCAGAAGAATGAGAAAGAAAATTTACCATGTAACTTTTAAGGGAGAAATCAAAAGCAGACGGATCTCCTGGGTATGGCCAGAACACAGAAATTAAAAAACAAATAAAAGAAAAATAAAACCAAAACCCATAAAATGGTAACAAAAGAAAAATAAACTAAACCCTTTGGAAATACATGCACTGTTAATTCAGTTTTAAGTATAATAAAAAACATTTCATTTCAGCATTACCTATCAAGTTTTACTGAAAATCACAAAGGTCTACTTAGTGTGACTTCAAAAAAAGTATTTTGACCATATTTGGAAATAAATAATTTCCCTTTGCATGAAATTAAAAACCAGGGTAAGAGGCAAGAAATTACAGCACGTTACTTGTGTCTGAGGAATAGGAATAGAGATTTTTTTTATCTTCCCTAACTCCAGCCTAAACCCAGATCCCCATTATTCCAGAAATCCACCTGAGAAAAGTAATGAGAACATGTTAATTAGAAACTTGCTAGAATAGTTTGAGTGTTCCTAGGATAAAGAAAAGATAAATACTTAAGGTGATGGATATCCCAATTATCTTGATTTAATTATGTGACTATATCAAATTGTCACATGTACCCCCAAAATATGTGCATCTAATATGTATCAAAAACAAAACAAAGACCGAAAAAAATTTGATAGAAATCTCAGTAATTGTTGCTGTGCTCTATTATGTAGTCCTTTAGTACTACTGTAATTGGTACTGTCTGAAGAGATGAACAGCTTCTACATATTTAGTATTTATAATACATGCCCCTTTAAGGGACAGCTATATCAAAAGCACTTTGACAAAACTCTATAAAAACATAAATGTTAGGCCGGGTACGGTGGCTCATGCCTGTAGTCCTAGCACTCTGGGAGGCCGAGGTAGGAGGATCGCTCAAGGTCAGGAGTTTAAGACCAGCCTGAGGAAGAGTGAGACCCCCCTCTCTACTAAAAGTAGAAAGAAATTAACCAGACAACTAAAAATATATATAAAAAATTAGCCAGGCATGGTGGTGCATGCCTGTAGTCCCAGCTACCCGGGACGCTGGGGCAGGAGGATCACTTGAGCCCAGGAGTTTGAGGTTGCTGAGAGCTAGGTTGATGCTGCAGCACTCTAGCCCGGGCAACAGAGTGAGAGAGACTCTGTCTCAAAAAAATATATAAAATAAAATAAATGTTATAATCTGTGTATTCTTTTATATAAAGAATGTGATAATCATCACAAAAGTTGTTATGGGTGATAGTGAGCAGGATGGTGGAAAGTCTTACATTCAATAATGGAATAAACTTTTGAAAAGCAGCAAGTTTTTAGTCATTAAACATCTCTAGTAGAGAATGCAAGATCAAGAATATTGGGGGTTGAACCAGGTGACCGTTATTTCAGGTTCTAAGATTCTGTGTGAGAAAAATGACCAGAAGGATACACAAGAATATCAATAGTGAATATTCTCTTTAATTAACTAGGTGTGCTTTTTTCCTTTCTACTTTTCATTGAGTACCATGTTTCCTTTTGAAAGGGTATTTTTAAAGTTGTTACTCAAAGGATCTATTATATAAGAACAACACAGTTGATTGTTCAAACTGGGACACTCTGAGGGAGAAAAGGGATATTATTAATAATTATGCTAAGATAACAGGAATAAATTGGGGCTATCCTGGATAAACCAGGACATATGGCCACTTTGTCTAGGCATTATCTTATTATTTGTGTTAATAATCTGTCATTACTGGTGAAATTTGGAGAATTAATAAAGCTATATATATTCATATTATTAATTTTCTGGATTCTATTTGAATAAAGTTGTTAATTTTTTGGCAGGGATACCATTTTCCACCATATGTCTCAATTGTACATTTTCAAAAGTTTAGTGTTTGTTTCAATTAATCAGACTTGGATACAGCTGACTCTGTTTCTTTTACAAAGGAATGGAGTAAAGACCAAAAAACCACATAAAATAATTTAAATACATATGTATGCATGTATATTCATGTATATGATATATATTCCTTCCATAATCTAGGTAAGCCAAATTTAGAAATTCTAAGGTCAAAGAATGAGAAAGGAAAATAGTTAATAACAAAAAAACAACTACTTTGTGGAGCACAGCAATTCTACTCTATAAGCAAGCTGGAAAAGGTAGAATACTGGCAAGCAGGAGGGAGTGGGCATCCTCACAGTGTAAGCCTGTTTATTTATGTTTTCAAATGGGTATATCCTAGAATCCCTGGGCCAATAGTCTCATTATAAAAAATATGATATGGTGAAGAGTTGCTTTTTGTTTTGGAATAATTTGATTAAATACTGTTTTCATGTAAGTATTACTTATCTCAGAATCACTTTCTGAGTAGTTTTTCTGCAACTGCTTCAAAAAGATTCAATAAAAGCTAATTTCTATACAGAAAAGCAATCTGTTTAAAAGTCAGAGCAACTCTTAACTAAATAATAGGACCACATAAAGTCTCCTTTTCTCTGCCTCTTTTCAAAACACATTGAAATTTTATAGTCAACCCCAAACGTATAAAAGAAATGAGAAATTTAATTCACAAAAAGAAAAGCACTCATTAATTTATCTTTGGTGGATCTCAGAGGAGGCATCTATGAATTTGATTCCAAAATAAATCTCTATTAGGAGCCTCAGAGCAGTTCCGGGGAACCCATTCCAGGAAAGAACTTCAGGTAACAGTTAAGAAGGTCAAAGGATGAAAACAAGGGTTTTCTTTCTTTCTTTCTTTTTTTTTTTAATCAATCCTTGAAGGCAGATCCAGGGCAATTCTGAATTCTGTGCTTTCTTCTAAAAACATTTACCAATTAGTACATCATCTGTGCAACTCTTTAGCAGCCCAAAGAAAAACGGGGCAGTGAGGACACAGCATCAAGCTAAGAAAAGCAGCATATGCTTTTAGATTCCTTGAAGAGAAAAGGAAGGCTTATGTCATTATTTTAAAATGAAAATTACATGGGACAAGTAATTGGCTCAGGCAAATTTTTAAAATTTGGTAGTAGGCAAATCCTTAAAGTCAATGAAAGAAGCCTTAAGAAAGATCAATTTCCTTTGCTTCATAATAATTCAATCAAATTACTTTCTAAAAGAGAAAGTCCTCAATGCCTGATGAAAGTATACTGGGCTTCCAGTTGTCAGAATCTAGTTAAGAACCATTTAAGTGTATACACTTAAAACCAAAAATATTTAAACTACTACTTTAGATAAACAGTGAGATCAATAATCTTCACGTATTTATTTTACATTGATGTGCTTCCCACCTATAAACCACTGTCATTTCCCCACCTTGCAGCTAAAAAGAACACAGAAATTAAATGCAAACTATACAACAAAGGAATTAGACATCCATTGTGAGGAAACTACGAGCAAAACAGTTTTACTGGTTACAGTTTGAACAGATTTCATTTTAAAAATACTTACCAAGTGGTGGAGAAAGTTCTGTATAGGCATATTAATCTTTTTTGTTTTAACTGAAAACTGGAAACTTAGAGTATAATTACCTCTTTAATAATTAACAAATAATTGTTATAGTCAGAATTAAACACTTTTAGTGTTGATACATTCTATAAAGGAAGGGAATAATAATAAGGAGCATTAGAACAGTGTATACATTTCTGTGAGTATAGGTGGGGGCAGGAAGTATAATATAGGACTCTGTACACATATGTTATCAATTCCCAAATTATGGTAAATTTGGAGCATAAAACTGAAGAGATGTAAATATTAGCTCATTTATTGGCTTTATTTAGCTTTTCCTCAAATTACATTCTTAGGAGATTTAATCATAGCCAAGAACAATTAAATCTTTTCAAAGTTCAGCAGAGGTGACCAAATGAAAATTAATCTAATTAAGTTGCTCTAACCTGAAAAATGAAAGTAGAATTGACTGTAGTGATAGCAAGGTAAATATTTACAGCCTTGGTCGTGGCTGATTGTTACAGTGGGGTGTATATTTCATTTGTTGAGCAGTGAGAAAATATTCAAATAAAACTTCCCAAAATTCAAATACTTTTTCACAACACTGTTTTAACACTTTGCCATTTCTTTGTTCCTAAAAACATGGCCACTTTTTTACACACATATAATTCTACATCATATAGATTGGGAACTTAGAACAGTAACTTAGTAAGGAAAATGAGTTTTAATCAAAAGTTTCAGTTCTTACATAGAACATATTTAGAAGAGAATATACACATAAATGTACACTATTACTACTTTCATTTTTATGCAAAAAGACCTAACTCACTGTATTTGTAATTTAATTGACTCCACATCCTAAAGATTTCCTATCTGTGTACAAGTTAAAGGAGGAAATCAGTTCATAGTGATTCCTGAGTCACTATCCACTGTGTTTAAGCCTTGTCAAAATTTATTCAAAAGAGACATCAAGTCAACTGAATAACTGAAACATTAAATTTGTTCTAAGTATGCCATTTTGAAGTTGGATTTTTAAAAGCTGAATTGTTCTGATAGAATTCAGAATGGAATTCTCACAGAATTTCACTTTTTCCAGTCTTCCCTCTCTTCCTTTAAAATAAGAAAGCTTAGGCCAAATTTAAGGCTGATAAAGAACCAGCATCTCCTACGTCCTGCGTTCCTAAACTGCAACTCTCTCCTCTCAAACTTCTCTGCATCTTGCCCCATCACCTTCCCAATATAATTATTAGAAAAAAGTTTGGCCATGTGGTAGTTTATTTTTAGAGATAATCTAATCCAAGGTGGATGCTTGGGATACTTTTAGGCAGGCTTGTTTTCCAAATACTTACTATGTTTTCCTTATGTTTTCCAAATACTTACTATTTAAAATAAAACAAATCTCAAAAAGAAATCAAGCACACTTGATATTGAAATGGAGCTTACCTTAGAGCCACGTTCATTAAAGATTATTTCTACATCTAGGATTTTGCCAAACTGCTGCAGAGACAAAAATAAAAACATTTATTTATGATCAGCTTTTTATCCACATACTTCATTCTCTTCTGAAAAAGGAATAGTTTTTAACTTCTGTGTTTCTATTTGTTGTTAAGTCCCAACACCAGTTTCTGATTTTTCCTGATCACCAAGCTGAAAGTTTTCTCTTTTTCACTCCTTTCTTAATACTCATTCATGTACTATCTACCTTTATGTATGGAAAGCTGTTGTCCAAAGATATGCAGTGTTAACCCACTATCTACTTCTTAACATGGACAACAACTGAGAATTTTCCTAACTACATCTCTAATTCTTTTAAATGTCTCAGTTTTAAAAAGTAAATCCTACTAAGTAGAATGATATATTATCAAGGGCTGTACTCCTCACTTTTATTTATTCAAGTAAACCATACTCACTGTATAAAAATTAAAAAATGTAAACAAAAAGGAAAATGGAAAACAGAAAATAAAGATCATCTGCAATCCTACCACTGTAACATTATTTTAGTACACAGCCTTCCAGGCTTCCCCTCAGGCATACGGATAGATGTAAGCACTGGACATCAGACACACTCCACATATTACTTGTATTTTTTTTAACTTAGCAATAGATTATGAACAACTATCTAATTCAATAACTATATATGTTACCATTTCCATAGGTTACATGCTATTTCCCATTTAATATTCCTGCAACAAACATGGCAAATATTTTAAATATCAACTCTCTTTAGTAATTATTTAAATATTTTAACACTTGGAAAAGCAAACAAAGCTAAAGACACAAAGCCTAAACTCCATTGTTAGGTAGCTAAATAGCTGACTAGGGATTACACAAAATATAATAATTGCTTGGAAGGGGAGGGATATATTTAATATAAGGAGACAAAACTAACTGTTTTAATCAATATTTGGAAGAAATGAATTGAAAGTATATGCTCTAAATTTCCAGGTATCTTTTTGGCTCATACTTCCTTTGGCATACTAAACTCATACTCAATATTCTATTTCACTTGGATTTCAAATCAGACTTTGGGAAATGTGAAAAAAACTGAAAAATGAAAAGAGCAAAACAGAAATAATGTTTTCCCATTGGACTGAAACATTACTATCTTTATCAAACCACATGTATTAAAAACTCAAATTTTCCAGAGTAAGACATCTGAGTTTGATTCCAGTTTCATCATTTAACAGAAAATTTTAAAAAAATCAAGGAAATAAGAAAATGCCTTACTTTTAGATAGAAGGACATTTTATTTTATTTATCATGTCTATCCTAAACAAAACTAAGATTTGCATGGTGCTCTAGAATTCGTTTCATTTACATCTCTAATGCATTCTTAGAACATCCTTCTGGAGTAAGGACTACCTTCCTTTTTATGGCTAAGGAAAATGAGGCTGAAAGAAGCAATCTGTCACAAGTTTAGAGCTAATAAAATGAAGCATGGAATTCCTGCTCTTCGCCAATGCTACTATCTTTCTAAGTGACAGATATTAACCATGCGAAAGAAAGTAAAGCAACTAGGTATCCCACAAGGAAAAAATTATTTCTTTTGCACTTTATGCTTCACAGGAAGGGAATAACACCCACTTATTAACTGTGAAATGTCTGATTTCCTTGAGTACTAAGTTTGACAGTTGATATCTCTGACATTTCACTTTGACATTTCTTGTTTTATGTTTATTGTGAAGGCACGTCCTCAGTCTTTCAAACACAGAGTTTGGCTTGTGATTATCTTTCAATTTTTTTAGAGCAATTTCTGTGAAACCATGGATAAGTAAAAAATTCGTGTTATTTTCAAATATGAGTTCTGTCATGGAACCAATGCAGCGCAGACAGCTCGAAATATCAACAGTATTTGGGAAGGATCTGGCATAGTACGTTGATGGTTTCGGAAATTCCATTCTGTGTATTTTAATCCTGAAAATGAGCCACATGAGTGACCCGAGACCAAGGTGGATAATGATGAGCTGAAAGCTGTAGTGGAAGCAAATCCATCTCAACCTATGTGTGAATTAGCAGCAAGGTTTGATGTTACTATTCCCACACTATCAGACCATTTGAAACAAATCGGCAAGGTAAAGAAGCTAGATAGATGGGTTCCACGTTAAATGAGCGTCAGAAGAGAAATCATCTCAAAGTGTGCCTTTCTTTGCTGTCACGACATAAAGGCAAACCATTTGTACACTGTATTGTTACGTGTGATAAAAAATGATTCTTTTTAACAACTGCAAGCATTCGGCACAATGGTTGGATAAAGATGAAGTACCGAAACACAGTCCAAAACTGAATATTCATTTAAAAAAGCTAATGGTGTGTGTTTGGTGGTCCAGTGCTGGTATTATCCACTTCAGCTTCATGAAACCTGGTCAGTCGATTACAGCGGATGTCTACTGCAACCAACTGGATGAAATGATGAGGATGTGTGTGATTAAGCAGCTGAGATTGGCCAATAGAGACAGGCCAGTCCTCTTGCAAGGTAATACTTGACCACATGTTGCACAAACAATGCTGCTCAGACTATAGAAGCTGGACTTGGAAACTCTCTGTTATCTACCATATTCACCAGACCTTATGCCGACTACCACTTTTTCCAGGCTTTGGACCACTTCTTGCAAGGAAAAATATTAAATTCTCAACAAGCTGTGGAAAATACCTATGGCGATTTCACCACTCATTCTCTAGGTTTCTTTACTGCTGGCATAAATAAGCTACCGTTAAGATGGCAAAACTGTGTCGATGGTTTAGGCCATACATACTTTGATTAATTGTACTGCTTCTTGTTTGAGACATAATAAACTACACTTTTGATTCAAAATTGCACATTTCATATTTAATGATCTAATACATTTTAAGAAATCACTATCTGGCCTACACAGATCTTCAATGGACACTATTTCTTGGACTCAAGAGAAAACACACCTCTGACAGATGAGAATGTACTCCATTCTCATAGACCTCTGGAGACTAAGCTTCTATATTATAATAGTTCTGACAGTTCAGCAGAGAACCTAAAAACTCATGCTCCCAGGAAGTTTCTTCTATGAAACCTAAGTCCTTTATGTTGCCTTTTATATTTTTCTGTTGCTCTCTTTTCTGTAGAGATGGAGAACAGATGGTTATCATTTTCTGTGTAGAAGTTCTTCAAGTACTTCAAGAACATCATTAAACCTCAGCTCTGGCCTTCTTTTTAGTTGTGGAAAACACATGCAGGTAGTCAGCTCTAATGACAGAGCTTTGCTCCAGTGTCCTGTCATCATGAAGTGGCCACAATCAAGATTTAAAGAAGGGCATTTGCTTTTCTAACAAAGCATCAGGCAGCTATCCTAATGGAATTTTAAAAATATTGATTATCTCTTCGCCAAGTTAAGAGAAGTAAATCAGTATTTTCATCAGTCTTTAGAAACCTTTTCCTATCACCTAGTCTACTCTAGACATGGCTTCGCAAGCTGTCACATACATAAGGTGACCGTATGACCCAGTTTGCAGGGACTGAGGTGTTTCTTGTTCCTTGACGTTTTCAGTGTTAAGACCACCAAGATGAGATGGTCACTCCACTCGCCCACCAGATGTAGTAAACATATCAATAGTATGTTTTGTTTCATCTAAAAGAGTAACCATACACATTCTTTTAGAGCAGTGATTCACTTGTCTGCACATTGGAAATCATCTGGGAAGCTTAAAAAATACTGATGTCTGCCTGACTCAGGCTCAGAAAAAATTAAGACTCTCAGAAGCCATTTACTTCCCCAAAATTTAAATCTTTGCTATTACATTTTTTTCATGATGGTGATTTCAGGAGGAAGTAAATAGATGAGGAAAGAAACACATCAGAGATAGCAAACTGTCCTCTACACTTGACTTTAGATATTGGTCTTGGCATCTGCATATGAGCAAGGAAGTAAAAACAAAACACTGAGGTAGTATCTGCTACACAGATATAATTTCATTCAATTCATAAGACTGTGAAAGGTAGGGATTACCACCCTTATTTTTACAATAGATACAATTCTGATATTCAAAGCTCAAAAAAGACACATGAATTTCCCAAGTTCACACACAAATAGAATTTGAACGCAGGCTGTTTGATACCAAAATCCATATTCTTTCTACTTTAATGAGCCACCTCTAAACCTGTATTCTCTACATTGTTTCTTCCTAGACATTGCAAAGGCTGAGTACAGAGTGGTAATAGTGCACCCTGGACCTAGTTCCTTTGGTTCCTGCAGTTGAGAGGCATAAGATAAGGTAGTATTGTGCTGGGCATATATGAAAGGCAATGAAAGAACTAAGAAGGTGACAGTATGAATAAGCAGTAGTCCCCAAACTTATCTGCACACTAGAATCACTAGGCAAATCTAATAAAAATGCCTAACCCTAAGTCCCACCCCAGGCCAATTAAATCACAACCTTTGGATGTGGGCCACAGACCTCAATATTTTTTAAGCTTCCCAGATGATTTCCAATGTGCAGACAAGTGAATCACTGCTCTAAAAGAACGTGTATGGTTGCTCTTTTAGGTGAAACTAAACACATTATTGATATGTTTACTACATCTGGTGGGCGAGTGGAGTGACCATCTCATCTTGGTGGTCTTAGCACTGAAAACGTCAAGGAACAAGAAACACCTCAGTCCCTGCAAACTGGGTCATACGGTCACCTTATGTGTGTGACAACTTGCAAAGCCATGTCTAGAGTAGACTAGGTGATAGGAAAAGGTTTCTAAAGACTGATGAAAATACTGATTTACTACAGGATCTTTCTCAATTTATTTGTACCTTAATCCTAAAGCACTAATAACTAACAACACATTTGGTGGATCAAATTCTATTTTAATTGTAAAATCCATAAAAGGACTTCAGAGACTTACCCCAAACATCTGCCGGAGGTCAGGGTCCCGGAAGCGGAAAGGAATATTAGAGACATGCAGCCGTTTTGGGGTAGATTTACTCTCTGAATTTTCACTACTTTGTGTCTGTGACTGCTGGCCATCTGTCTGTGCTCCACCTTCTGTCTGCTAAACAAAAATAAACAACACTTGAAAAATAAACACAATTACTTCGCAAGAATTATGTAAAATATTTAAAGTCTTCCACTGAATCATTCCCAAACACGGTATCTTTAAGCAAAAATTGTAGCTGTCCCTTCAAAGAAAAAAACAAAGCAAACAAACAAACAAAAAACCCAAAGATGTTATCTATGTTCCAAATGCTATAGCCTACAAAAAAAATTTTGGTCTTCTGAGTATTCATAGTACATTAGCAAAATGGGAGATAATGGACAGACAAACACTAAGTGACTTGCCTCAGATCACATGGAGCTGTTGTAACTGAAGATGTAAAAATAATACCTTTATTCTTAGATTCTTTTTTTTTTTTTTTTTTTTTTGAGACAGAGTCTCAGTCTACCGCCCGGGCTAGAGTGCCATGGTGTCAGCCTAGCTCACAGCAACCTCAAATTCCTGGGCTCAAGCAATCCTACTGTCTCAGCCTCCCGAGTAGCTGGGACTACAGGCAAGCGCCACCATGCCCAGCTATTTTTTTCTATGTATTTTTAGTTGTCCAATTAATTTCTTTCTCTTTTTAGTAGAGACGGGGTCTCGCTCTTGCTCAGGCTGGTTTTGAACTCCTGACCTTGAGCGATCCGCCTGCTTCGGCCTCCCAGAGTGCTAGGATTACAGGCGTAAGCCACTGTGCCCGGCCTATTCTTAGATTCTTAGTAGAGCTTTCTATTTTTGAGATCTTTCTATTTTGAAAATAGAGAGTCTGTTGTACTTAGTTGTGGAGGTCACTGTATTTTTTGGTCTATTATCTCAGGCTCTCTCAAGGAAATAAGGGAATATTTTTATATTTCATTTCCTCAATTAGTTCTAGAGTTTATTACTACCAGTCTGCCAAAGCATTATTATAATGATATTATTTATGAAAAAAAGAAACCTAGTGACAATGAGCAATTTGCCTGAAAACTGAAGAAGCTTCTCACGCTGAAACAAATCTGTACTCTCCTCCCTAATTTATGCAATTTCAGTTAACATTATCATAGGGGAACCCATTCTTCTGCAGCCCAGAGCAAAGTGCATTTAGAGAATGTAACCAGCAATTTAAGAACCTTATATTTTTACTATTCTCTATGAAGTGCATGCCAAACTGGATGGCTTGCTGAACTGATTAAAACAACATACTTTTAGAACAGGCATGGAACTTGTTCTTACTGTCTCAATCAATATAGAACTGAGTCTCTAACAGATACGGATCCCTTCCTTTTTGACCCAGTGTTCAGGCTAAAAGAAGCTATGAATCAAAGATACTTCTGGCTCAGAGATGTTAGCAACCATCTTGAAATGAAGTTTGAAACTTTAAAATACAAAGGATAATCAGGAATAAACTCCAAATGAATACTAGCTTTTCAAGTGTCAATCTAAGTGATGGCAGCTTTTTATCTCAATCCATTCAGGCCTTGCAGATGGCTTAAATGTGCAATGATTCATGTGATATAAAAATGGCAGAAAAGGGAAGAGCTACAAAGCAATGTTCTGCGAAAGTGTAAGGTTTTCAATCATCAATCTGGGCACAATGCAGACTAAACAAAACAAATTCCATTCAAAGAGGAAACTCACTAAGTTACTAAAACAGCATCATGGACACCAACATGCAGTCAAAGCAATAAGCATCAATTACAACTAATGCTCATTCAAGCACCTTCAAACTTGCCTCTTACATCTCACAGCTGGATCACATAAAACTCTCTCTTCAATCAAACTTTAAAACCACCAGATATGATCTGTGAGATGATGATGCATCCCTCTCAGGAAAGTTAAAAAAACTGATTCTACATGTGCCAAATCACAGTTTTATATACACCTTATATATGTAATCCATGTAACCTGTCATAGTGTATGTGAAGTAGCAAGATTAATGAAAATTAATGATTACTTTAAAGTACGGTGCCCAAGGTACTTATCTGTTGCTCTTGATAGTTCTTTGCTGCCCTGAAGACATAATTTAAGGTCAGAAGCCAGATTGGTTAATTTTCCAGTATGTGGTGAACACTCATATTTTTTTAAAGTATAAAATCTTTAATTCTAGGGATATCTGCCAAGTGGAAAAAGTGAACTTCATTTCCAAAATTCTCAAGCCTTCTGATCTAATATAATTTTTAAACTGAAGTTTAACATACATAGATAAAAATCACATCAGATCAGAACCTGGGCTGGATTAAAAAAATGCACAAATTGGTCGGTGAGGTGGCTCACGCCTGTAATCCTAGCACTCTGGGGGGCCGAGGCGGGTGGATCGCTCAAGGTCAGGAGTTCGAAACCAGCCTGAGCAAGAGCGAGGCCCCGTCTCTACTAAAAATAGAAAGAAATTAATTGGCCAACTAAAAATATATATAGAAAAAATCAGCTGGGCATGGTGGCACATGCCTGTAGTCCCAGCTACTTGGGAGGCTGAGGCAGAAGGATCACTTGAGCCCAGGAGTTTGAGGTTGCTGTGAGCTAGGCTGATGCCATGGCACTCTAGCCCAGGCAACAGAGTGAGACTCTGTCCCAAAAAAAAAAAAAAGCACAAATCATAAGCAAAGAGCTGAATGAATTTTCACAAAGAAAGTACATGCATGCAACCATCAAATCAGATGAAGAAACAGGATTCCAGGGGAACCCTAGAGGCCCACTCCAGTCACTGTTCCCCTGCCAAAAGTCACCACTATCCTGACTTCCAACTCCATAGATTAGTTTTACCGTTTTAAAACTTAATTGAAAAAAAAAAAAAAAAAGGCATCATACAGCATGTACTTTTTTGTATTTGGCATCTCTCCCACATTATATTTATGTAACACACACATATTGTTGCAATTTACCCATTCTTATTCCATTGTATAAACACAGAATTTATTTGAGCTGCTTCCAGTTTTGGATATTAAGAATGCTCAAGCAAGTATTTCTGTTGGTTGTATATCTATGTCTATATCTCTATCTCTATATATCTATATAGGAATGGATTTGCTAGGTCAAGGATATGTGTATGTTCAGCCTTAATAATACTGCCAGTTCTCCAAAGTGGCCTACTAACTTATACTCCTGTCAACTGTGTGTAAGAGTTGTAGCTGTCTGTAGTACTGTCGTCTTAACTATTCTAGTTAGTGGCATCCTATTGTGGCTTTAATTTGCATTTTTCTAATGATTAATGAAATTTATCACCTTTTCATGTGAGCAATAAACATTTTCATAACTTCTTCCGTGAAATTTCTGCAAATCCCTTGCCCATTTTCTATGAGGTTGACTGTTTTTTGCTTATGATTTGCAGTTCTTTATAAATTTTGGATGTGAGTCCTTTGATAGATGTATTACAATGACTTTTTCATGCTCTGTATTCCAGCTCTCAGATTTTTAACACAAATATTTAATCTTGCTGGTGTCATCACCTGAAACTGCTCTACCACCAAAATGACTAATTCAAACACCTGCTTTTTAAATAGACACTATTATTTTTTTCAGTTTATTTGCTCAAAGATCCCCACCCACAACAATTATGTGACTTCACTGGACCCAACAAACATTGACTCTCCACTTCCCCATCTCTAAGCCCTCACCTATAGGTCTTTCCTTCCCTTTCCACCCAATTTAGGTTTCAGAACATGTCATTTTAATCTCCTTGGCAGAATCCGCCTATAAAAATTCCAACAGTGAATGAATCCAACCATCAATTTAAAAAAAAATTTTTTTTTAATTTTTTTTTAGACAGGATCTCACTCTGTTATTCAGGTTGGAGTGCCATGGCATGATCATAGCTCACTGTAGTCTGGAAGTCCTGAGCTCAAGCAATCCTCCCACCTCAGCCTCCCAAAGTGCTGAGATTATGGGCATGAGCCACCATGCCTGGCCTCATCCATCAATTTTATCTAAGCTTGAACCTGAGCAGGTAACTGTTGCTGGAGGAAAATGATTCAACTGGGCTATTAAATACAACAGATGCACAATCACCAAACCAAACATTTTGCCCAGAAATCTACTAAGTTTCTTCAGCTAGTGTTCCTACTTTCTACAAACACTACTTCAAACTTGCTGTTTTCTCGTTAAACCTTGGATCTTTTCTTCTTTCAATTTATGCAATTTTGTTTAAAAATGGGAATTCTCTGTAAAATAGCAACCATTTCTTGAGTGCCAGACCCTGATCTAAGCCGTTTAATACTATTAAATAGCGTTTGCTAGGTACAAGACACTGGCCTAAATATTTAACATATTTTAATTAAGATAATTATTTCAATAATCCTATGCAGTAGGCACTATTTTTTTAAAAGTAAGAACATAGTAGGTACTATGGTACTAGGTACTACTATTCTTTATTCACATTTTTCAGACGAGGAGTCTGAGGAATACAAATACTGCCTAAATTACGGAGCAGGGATTCAATCCCAGGCAGTCCAGCTCCAGAGTATAAGGTCTTAACCACTATAATATATTGTACTTTACATGTATTATTTTCTTTAATTCTCACAACTTTATGAAGCAGGTGCTATCACTAGCCCCAATTGACGGAAGAAGAAACTAATGCATAGGGAGGTTTAGTTGCCCAAGATTACACAGTAAGTGGCAGAATAAGAATTCAAAACTAGGCATCTCAATTTCACGTGCTACGCCACTTCCTTTCTAGCACTGCACCCATCTTCTCTTCTTTTCTTCTCATCAGAAGGGAGAGCATGTGTGGATCCCACCCTCTCTTACCTTAGGACTCTCATCTCATGGAGATACAGTGTCCTGGGTAAGAGCTGGGGAAGGCTGCACTAGAGGTGATACGGTTGGTCAGGCTATGAAGGGGAAGGGAAGGGAGAGAAAGAAAACCGGCAAAGGCACACTGACATTTAATTAGGAAAAAAGCCAGAGAATTGATAAACTGATACTCAAAGGGGCTGAAAAGTGGTTTTCTGTATACAGTGGAAATAGGAATAGGAAATATTGGTCATTCTATGCTAATGTATTAATGAAATTGAATCTCCCACCTGACATTCTCGCTTTAAGTTTATCCCAATATAGACTACTAGTTGCTAAAATATACAAATCAGAGAGAAGAATTAAAAGTTTTTAGCCCTTATCTTTGTGAAAAGTAGACAGTTAAACTGTTTTAAGAAAAATCTCAGTTCAAAATAACTGTTTGCGTTATTTTCTATTGTTAGCTGCTGAGCAACTTTGCTGACTGTATAAACAACCTTCCAAGGTTGTTTTTCCCTTTTGTGGTCATTCTCTGACCTAATGTATCCACTGGGCAGGAGATAAAACAGAAGATGCTGGAGTCTGTATACTGACAGTTTACAGTGAGGACTGGCAGCAGTGCCGGCCTGATGCAATCATACAGCTAAAGCCCATACATCTACCCTTTCAACAACTCATCTCATGAGTGCGGTCGAGCTATCTGTCAACACTGCACGGGAGCCTGGTGCCGTTTACATTTAACAGCAAATCAGATTTTTAAGCCTCAAACCCTCATCCTAGAAATGAGGACTGAAAGTGTTTTTTTTTTTGATGATTTCAAACTTTTAAAATTCTTGTATTAAATAACTGGGAAATGGATTCATTTTTCTGACTTTTTCCCTATGAAACAATGGAAATGTTTTAACTATTTATACATTGTGGACAATGTTTTGTCATGGTCTGAAAGGGAACTCTGGATGATATAAGATTAAGTATAACTTTTCAGGTCTCTTTCCTTAGTCTGAAAACATAATCTGGATACTAAGGAATCTCTTGATGAATTCAGGAATAATATTTTGATTTATAGATTATCGATTTTCTTCAATATTTTTCTTTTTTCCCCCCATAGATGTCTTCATTTCCTATTTTCATCTCTGTGAGGCTAAAGGAAAGGAAATAGGAAATTCAATTTAGCACAATAAATTTTTTGAGAATCTGATTCATGCCTGAAAACATCTATTTAACCATCTCATTTTAATGATAGTTTGGCTGGGTACAGAATTCTCGGCTGGGGAAAAAAACCCTTCAGAATTTTTTTTGTTTTTTTTTGAGACTGAGTCTCACTTTGTTGCCCGGGCTAGAGTGAGTGCTGTGGCATCAGCCTAGCTCATAGCAACCTCAAACTCCTGGGCTCAAGCAATCCTCCTGCCTCAGCCTCCCGAGTAGCTGGGACTACAGGCATGTGCCACCATGCCCGGCTAATTTTTTCTATATATTTTTAGTTGGCCAATTAATTTCCTTCTATTTTTAGTAGAGACGGGGTCTCGCTCTTGCTCAGGCTGGTTTCGAACTCCTGACCTTGAGCAATCCGCCTGCCTCGGCCTCCCAGAGTGCTAGGATTACAGGCGTGAGCCACCATGCCTGGCCAACCCTTCAAAATTTTGAAGGCAACTCACAAGCTTTCACTCTTGCTGCCGAGAAATTTGAAGACATGATTCGTATCTCCTTGTATGAGACTTTTTTCTCTTGGCTTGTAGGTTTATCCAAATATGTCCAGTGTTCTACAACGTACCTATAGTGATATATCTTAGAGTGGGCTTATTTTATTTTCATCTATCTGCTGAGAATTCTGTGGTCTCTTTCAAGTTGAAAATTACTGTCCTTCAAGTCCTGGGCAGTTTTCTTGAATTATTTTGCTTATGATTCCCACCCTACACATTTTATCTTTCTTTCTGGAACTTGTATTATTAGATATCTTCTGGACTAGTACTCAATTTTTTTATCTCTTCTTTTGTATTTTCCATCTCTCTGCCTTTTGGCTCTATTTTCTTGGATATAGGTCCTTAATCTCTCATTTGAAACCTCTGGGGACAAATTTGTATCAGAATTCAGAATTTTTAGAAATTTAGGGAGGTAATATGGTATATAACATATAATGTAATATCCCCCACCACACCCCAAGATACCTGGAGCAATGATATTCCTTTAGTAAATCCTGTAAAAGGGTTGTTGGTTTTGTTGCAAATTTATGAAAACTCATATGATTCTCAGAACTTTTTGGATTTTCAAATTGTGGGTAAGAGACTGTACATCTTCAATTTCATCTTCAGGCTCACCAATGAAGTTTTTCATTTTGTTGCCATGTTTTTAATTTAAAGGGGTCATTTTCCTTTTCTGAAACTCAACACCCTCCTCTAAAAACCTACCATTTCGTTATTAAGTGGATACGGTATCTTTTCTTATCTCTCTGAGGATATAAATGATTATTTTGGTAGTTTGTTTGGGGAGTCTGCTCCAACAAGGTTTCCTTTTCTCATTTTTGTTATCTATTTTTCCACGCTGTAGGCTTTCCTCAGGTAGCCAGTAATCCTTGGTTGTCTGTTCATGATTAAAAATTGAGGGGGTGCAGGTGGCTAAAAAACCAATTGGAAGTTCTGAGTGGGTGAGGTTGGGGGTTTGATGACCTGAAGATTCATTCTAGGTTGTTAAGTAAGCAATTTGTTCTTTAAGTTTTTCTTCTTGAGCAAGTCAGGTTCTCCAGAGAAGAGTCTTCTAATCTTTTAACTGATACCACCAGTTTCTGAAACTTTTGAAATTTTTGTGGTGTACGCAAAATTAGCTTCATGTAATCAAAAGTGACCTGGAACTAATAAGTACTTAATAACATGTTATGATAGTATATGTATGTATTTTAATGAAGGCAGCAAAACAGAGCAACAAAGCCTACGTTTGTTTTAAGTTGATATGCATAAAACATTTTAGGAAACAAGTGCTTTCAAAATAACCTTTGTATTTCAACTGAAGGAGAAACTGTATTACAGCCCTTTCCCAATGCATATATGAAAGGTTGAAACAGAATAAGCAGAAGAAATTGGAAATGAGACATGGTTATCATCTAATGGCAAATCTATAAAGTTTTTTTCCTCTCTCTGTTCTTTAGAGCCTAGAACTCCTTTGGATGTAAGTTGAGGATACTAAAATATTTTGGGATAAGGAGACACGACAACTAAATGACAACTAAACAATGTGGGACATTGCACTGGATTCAGAACAGAAAATATAAACATATCAAAAAAAACTGATGAAATTTAAATAAGGTCTATACTTTACCTAATAGTGTTATCAATACTTCTTATTGCCTGGTTTTAAAAACTATACTATAGCTATGTAAGATGTTGACATTAGGGGAAGCTGGGTGAAGAGTATGCAAGAACTTGATCATTTTTGCAACTTTACTCTAAATCTAAAGTTATTTCAAAATTAAAAGTTTAAAAAAAGAAAAAAGTATTTTGGGAAGTCAGATTCTAAACACTTAAATATTAAAACACAAAGAATAAACTATTCTTTAATGATTATATACAGGCACAACTGTAAACAAATATTTATGTTTGTATTCAAAATATAGTTGGAACTCTTACAGAAGTCAGAAATTGGCTGAAAAATACATTCACTTCAAATTACTGGCTTGGTGAAGGAAAAAAAACCATATTTAATCTAGTATTACTATTATCCACTCCACAATGAGAAACAGTTTAGCTTATAAATCTCATGATTTTACATACGAAAAACCAGTTACATAAAGTTTCATCTCCTACAGCATTCTCTCTGAAGATCTCATGGTTTTAGGAACAATAGTATAAATCATTCCTAGTTGGGCTCAATTTCTTTTGGATGGGGGGTAGTCTTCAGACAAGGTGTCCAAATGAATTCTCTTCAAACGCTCAAATAGGTATTTTCACAATATTACAAAGTCAGCAATATTTGGGGCAAGGAACATGGTTCTGAAAATGGCAGAATTCAAGACTATATCTATCAAAAGATAGTAGATATCTCTATTAACTGCTAAAAGTAGAGCTTCCATGTGAATTACCATGCAATTCATATAGTTTTGAAATTAGGCAAGCACTAACAAAGTTTTCATTTGGAGAGATTCACACTGATTCAAAACTTGCACAACAGTGAAACTTCATTAATTTTTTATATCACACTATTTCAAATCAGAATGATTCAAATTTGAATAAAGTAAGACTGTGATATATTTTATATTCAAGAAAATCAAATGGAAACAACACAGGCAAAATAGCTGGAAGGCATCTGAAAGATGTGTGCAAGCTTGTGTGCTTCAAAAATCATAGAGCAGCACTTCCCAAAGGATACAACACCAGTTCTGTATGATGTTAACTGGTACGCTGTAGAAAATGGGTTTCATGGTCAAATAAATTTGGGAAACACTGAACTAAGCAAAGTTAATAGGTTTCCTGTGAATTTCTAGGAGGGAGAACTCACTTTTCTTCCCAAGCACACATTTACACATATTATCTATTCACTCATCTGCTTGTTCATTCATTAAATTACAGCAGGCTGTAAAATCCATTTTGTAAAACACTGCTTTTATCAGAATGGATTTTAGGACACTAGATTTGAAGGGTATGAGGGAAGAAAATGGCAAAAGAGAAAAGAGTTATAGTTGGGTGGTTTGTTAATATAGATTGCTCTATAAGCCAGGGACTGTCTATATAACACTTTTTTGAAATAAAATAATTATATACTAATAGTATTACAGCTAATATTTATTGGGCATTTACTACATGCCAGGAATCATACTTGATATTTATTTTCTTATCTAGTCCTGACAACAACCCTATGTAGAAGGAAACAGTCTCATCATTTTTACAGATGAGGAAAATGAGCATTAAAGTTATAATTCTTTCATGGCTACACATTTAGCAAATGGAAGGAGCTGAGAGGTGAACCAGCTCAACCTGATTTCCAGGGCTCACACTCTCTAACCTAATATTATATAATAAAAATAGTTTTTTTAAAAAACCAGCTTTTTAAAAATTCAGTTTTTCCTTACAATATTTTAGAAAGCGGGCTGGGATACTTTTCATTATGTCATTCTATAATGCCTTAAAAAAACAGGTACTACAATTCATGTTGAAACATCAACTAGATTTGTTAGCACTTAAAGTTTGCTTGCTTCCTTATTTATTGATTTATTTATTAGAGACAAGGTTTCATTATGTCTTGCTGATTGATTGATTGATTAGAGAAAGGATTTCATTACATTCTCCGGAGTAGCTGGGACTACAGGACCACATCACTGCACCTGGCTTTATTATTTTAATGCACATTTTAGAATAAGAGAAATCAGTTTGTATGTTCAAGCTGGAGTTCTTGGGTTTAAAGTTGAAAAGTGGAAGCTAAGATGATAAGACTATCTATCTCTATGGATGTCTTTTATTTACTTTTTATCATCATTTGCATGGATAAGCAGAAAAAAAGCACTTGACTGAGAGATTTCCTGAGGCCCAGATCTGTAACTAGCTACCTGTACTCTTGGCTCAAGTCACTTAACACTACTGACCTCAGCTGTAAAAGGCAGTTGATTTCTAAAAGTCCTTTTTAGCTTTAAACTTCAATGATTCTGATCAGAGTTTATTCACTTCAAAACATCATATAAAATATTTATGAATAATGTAGGCAGGTTAAAGAAAACATGCCCTCAAAATAATCCTTATTACTTCTTCATCCCTGCCATAAGTAAGACATTAGAGCAGTAAGGGTCAATAGAGCACAGCATTACTGGCAATTTTTTAGTTTAGTTTCTTTGGGCATTGGAGTAAGTAAATAAATGAAGGCATGCAAAGCAGAAGAATCAATAGTTATGAAGTTAGTGATATTAACAATGTATTGAAAGGGTGTCTTGGGATTTATATCAACCAAAGGGCAGTTTTTCTCCATTCAAAAATATCTATGCCTGGTTCTACGTGGGGTTTTGTGCGGCAGCTCTTGCATTCTTAGACCAGGCTAGAGCTTCCTTATGGATCCAGCTTGGAAACTGCCAAGCTGCTCAGAGACATCAAAACTCTGGAGCTGAAGGATGTATGTAATTATTTTTAAGGGTAAACTGATACAGGATGTAGCTATTTTATGTAGGTTCAGTGTACACTACCTTTTATTACTTTGGAGGAAAAACGAGAGCCTCTCTTAGAAAAGTGGATGGCTGGATGAATAAAATTCCTCTGAAGTCGCAGACCTCTACTTCTAGCCCAGAAACAGAACATGCTAATGATACTGACCTGCAGGTCGAAGATAACATGGCCCAACAATTCACAATACAATAGATGGACTTTGGCCTCATTTTTCCATTATGTTCCAGAAATCCTCATTTGGACAAATGAACCCACTGCAAAGGGCTATAACTTCTTGGCTATGTTTTTAGTGGGTCATCAATCTGCAAGGCACCTTCAGGTGTTATCAATAAAGGAGTCAATGGGCAACTCCAAGTGACAATAGAGAAGTAAAAGAAAAACTGGCTTCAACTTCAGAGACAGGGTGTGTAACAAAGCAAAAAAAAAAAAAAAAACCTCTGAGAATGATGGGCAACATGGGGTCTGAGTTATCTTTATTTAGATAATTTTATTTACTTGAAGATCTGCCATTTAGGGCTATAAAGCCTATAGCTAACTAATATAGTAAGGTGGACCACTCAGCTATTTCCTCAAATCTCTTGTTTTCAACTCAACAACTCTGTTCAAATATTTCAAATGATCCTCAACTATTTAGAGTCTAAATTTTCAAATTCTTTGGCCTTGCATTCAAAGTCCTCTATAACTTAACCTTTACCAATCTCTCTTATAGAGTATTATAGCTTCAGAAGAGCCATCTGGTCTGGGCGCGGTGGCTCACACTTGTAATCCTGGCACTTTGGAAAGCCGAGGCGGAAGGATCGCTTGAGGTCAGGGGTTCGAGAATAGCCTGAGCAAGAACGAGACCCTGTCTCTATTAAAAATAGAAAAATTAGCCCGGCATAGTGGGATGTGCCTGTAGTCCCAGCTACTCAGGAGGCTGAAGCAGGAGGATCACTTGAACACAGGAGTTTGAGGTTGTAGTGAGCTATGATGACGTCAGTGCACTGTAGTCAGGGGTGACAGTGAGACTCTGTCTCAAAAAAAAGGGGGGCAGGGGGCAATCTGTTCCAACCAAAGACACTAACTCAAAACATCATCTTGTACACCATAAACATATACAATTTTGTCAATTAAAAAAATAAACAACTTTCTATGTTATTCCCACCTCTACATAGGAAGCCCTTTCAAGTCTTAAATATTACTGAGAATTTAAAGAGCTTTTTATTTCTGTTGGTTACGTCCATTGTTATCCATCATATTAGAAATAAAGCTAAAAAATTTTAAAAATATTTTAAAAGTAATTTTAAATAAGCCCATTACATATTAATGTAAATAATGTTTTACGAAAAATTAATTATATTTTTGAAAACATAATAAATACAGTTAGAAGAGTGGTGATCTCTTTAATGTCTGTCTGCATTTACTTTATTGCAGTATGTTGTTCTAATTGAAGTTTATGAAGAAAAATCTGGCATCACACAGATAGCTGGAAAACAGAGAAGTATTTTAATAGCTTCCTCATAACTGCGGATAGTCTTCTTTGAGAATACACCAAAACATGACAAATGGTGGATTCTTAAAGGTTAAGTGCAATGTTGAATCTGAAACCTTATTAATGAACTTTCCATATTTTGTTACACTAAAATATATTAGACAATCATGGGCTTTGTATGGATCTTTTACCCATGATTTCGTAACATTAAACATTAGTCATTTGTAAAATATTGGCTTACTGAGTTATGGAGCTCTTTCAAATGTCAGTACATTTCATTATGCACGATCTGTTCCTCTCCATCACATTTGTTAATATCACCACTGAGCTGGTTGGGCACAGTGGCTCATGCCTATAGTCCTAGCACTTTGGGAAGCTGAGGCCGGAGGATTGGCTTGAGGCTCGAAGTTTGAGACCACTGATCTCATCAGAAAAATTTGACGAACTGAGCAGTTCTCAAGCGCACAGTAAAGGATACAACTTTTTCAAAATTCTAATTTTTGCAGGAAAGCTTAAATTTTACCAATGGAAACAAAGACTATCAGTTTTTTCTTAAAGTGACAGGCCTACTTCATTTACAAGAAAATGTTTACCGGATACCCAAATCTGAATATCATAGTTTGTCATTTGTTCTTACAAGAAAAAAATTATATTCCATGAAAAAAGTAGCTAGTTCAGCTTGCAACTCAATCACACAAGTACTTTTCCTTGAAACAATGAAAATACCTTGGTGTGCAGCACAAATGCTTTATAAATATTTTTTTCCACTTTGCCAGGAAGAATATGACAAAGATCATGGTAGGAAATTAACAAAATTGATATTTTTACTGTTTCATCAAGGACATTTTTAAACAAATATACTTCTTTTGTGTTCCTGTGAGTTCATGACAGTGAATATAATGACTGCCAGCAGCACAGATTGGTGTCACTGTCCTGATTCATGCTAACGTATAGACAATTTTACCCACCATTGCTCTTGTACTGATTGCCAAAGCCAATACAGTGAAAACAGCAAGTAATGTCTTGGTATTGTTATGAAAATAGTTTGACCTTGTGGCCTCCCACTGGAAAAAGGGGGAGCTGCCATAAATTTGTGGAAAAAAAAAAAAAAAAAAAGAAAAAAAAACCACTGTTGTATATCATCGCCCCTGCCTGCAAGATCCTCCACTCAACTGTGGGCTATGGGTTCATCAATGTTTAGGGGAAGTAGTACCTACCTCCAAAAGCATCTCTTAATGAACCCTACCTGGACTTTTATAGGTTCATCGAGGGCAAAGGCCTTATTTTACATTTCTAAGTATATCTAGTATAGTAACGTGCACATAACAAGTATACATATAAAAGTCTGTTATAATGACAATAACAATGTAATATATGGGAAAAGATACAGGCTCTGCAAGGCAAATAACCTATGTTCAAATCCTCACACTGCTGCTACTTATTAGTTGTGTGATCTTGCACTAGTTATTGAATCTCTCTAGACCTCAATTTCTTCATCTGTAAAAGTGGAATAACGATTATGTCTATTTTACAGGGTGGTTGTGATAATTCAATGGAGTTAATACATAGAAAGTGCTTCAAACTGTATCTGGTACAGAACAAGCACTCAAATGTATTAATTTGGTTATTATTAAGTAGCCCCTGTATATATACATATTTTTTAAAAACTTATTTAAGGACTGATACTTTGATTTAAAGTAAGATAGCTCTAAATTATATTTTGAACAACTGTAATTTAAAATAAGATAGCTCTAAATTATGTTTTGAAAAGTAAGGGAAAATAAACTTTTAAAAATTTTCCTAATTAAAACCTTCCATTTAAGTGAAAGACTCAATTAACATGCTATGTCTCCTCAGTAAAGAATTCCAATCATGTCCAACTAAGAAAAAGAAAAGTATTTACATTATGTGGGAGAATGCTAGAGAAATGAATTCTGTTATCTAAACTATATGTTAACTCAGTATTTCTAATAGTATATTTCTAATACCTTTAGAACAACTATAAGCTTTTCCCCCTTGTTAAAAAGTACTTACTGAACATCTATCATATACTAGTAGGGGTGATAAAAAGAGGGCAAAGTAGTATTTCCTATCTTTAAGAAAAATATAATCCAATAGGTAGTTAGATTATAGACACAAATATAAACCTCGTATCTGAAGATTATTCACTAAAGCTCGTCTACTTCAAATACTTTTGTTATTTAGCAGAATATCTAAACATCTAGGAACAGAAGTCCCTTCTTCTCTGCAGGCAGGGCCAGTGATGATTAAGAGTCTGCAGATCCAGGTGGCAGACCCCTAACCACTACCTCGTTCACTAATGCACAGTATGGGACCACGTGACTGTCAGAACAAGCTCTCATCTTAAGAACAGAAGCTCCTAGCACAATGTTAAAATCAATTTCTAAAATATATATTTTTTAAAAAAATTCCAGATTTCAATGCTTTGTTCTTATTTTTGTATGACAAGTCCTTTCTTTTTGTTCTCTCCATGAAGATAAGACTTTTCCACATAAACAAGAGCTATACTAAAATGCAGCTGTTGCTCACAGTAATAAAAAGTACAAACAGTACAAATAGGGACAACTGACTTTAAAAGACCTAAGATGGTTAAAAACAATTATCTGATGGAACTAGTTAAACAAGTAATTTCCAAAGCACTTCTCCATTAATGCTCACTACAACCCTGTACAGTCAGGCAGGCAGTATTAGTTTCATCTGATAGCTCCAGAAACTGAAACTTGGGGGAAAAATGATTTATTCAAGACACAGTCACTATAATAAGGATGATACAATCTTTATTTACCTTCTTATTTTACTCATCCAACCAGTTGTCAAATCCTGTATATTCTACCTTCGTAATTCCTCTTGAATTCATTCTCTCCTCTACATAACCACTGCAACCTCCTAGGTTCAGAACCACACTGCTGACTCTAAGCATAAGACTATTTTCTATCCATTCTATTAATACCTGCTCTTCTGTTTATCTTGCACATGCTGTTACAGATTAATCTTCTGGAAGCACAATTCTGCTCACTTCATTTCCTTGCTCAAAACCTTCAATGAAGTCCATACGTATGAGCCTGGGATTAAAATACCCTTCCCAGTTTGGATTCAATTGACTCTTCTCCCACCTTATTTCCCACTAGTTTCTACCAAACATCTAAAGCTTCTGTCAAATAGAATCCCATGCTTTTATCCAATGACATTTTGATTTTTCCCACCTCTACATCTTTGCCTTGAGAACTGACTTTAACTCTTCCCACCACTAAAATGCAGCTGTTTGAATTCTAATCCTTGTCTGAATTCTAATCACTGTTAACACAAGGCCCAAATCAATGCTATCTTCAAGAAGCCCAGGCCCCTCTCTCCTCAGAAGTATCATAGTACACCTACACCTAGTTTCATTTTTCTCCCAAGAAGTATTTACTGAGTAACTATTAAGTGTCAAGCACTGCGATAAGCCATGGAATGCAAAGATGAACAAAAAAACTTCTTCTATAGAAGCTTACAGTTTAGTCAGGAAACCAAAAGTGAATAAAAAACATAACAGCTTATACTAATACAGTCTACAAAAAGTGGTCAGCTCATGAGGCCAGGCACGGAGGCTTACGCCTGTAATTCTAAAAATCTGGGAGGCCGAGGCAGGAGGATTGCTTGAGCTCGGGAGTTCTAGACCTGCCTGAGGAAAAGTGAGACCCGGTATACACAAAAAATAGAAAAATTAGCTGGACATGGTGGCGTGAACCTGTAGTACCAACTACTTGGGAGGCTGAGGCAAGAGGATCACTTGAGCCCAGGAGTTTGAGGCTGCAGTGAGCTATGATGACACCACTGCACTCTACCCAGGGTCACAAAGAGAGACTTTTGTCTCAAAAAAAAGTGGTCAGCTCAGGATTCGATTTGAGTCCAAATAAAGGATATACAAATCTAGCTTTGCCTAAAAAGGTCATGGAAGACTTTTCAGCAGAGATAACACTTGGACTGAGTGGGAAGAGATGCTAAGTACCTGCTAGGAGGATCAATGACTATAAACAGTCATCTCTGTTCATAGGCACAACTCAAAGGATTTTCCATTTTTTCTTCAGCTATTTTTAGCATCAATAAACTCACCATCTATACATATAGATTCCCATTCTTATTTCAGATGAGATCGGGCACGTTCAGGGTGGTATGGCTGTCAACCCTATTCTTATTTCAATATCTCTTCAGGAACTCAAATTGGTTGATATGCAAAATTATATAGTGAGCAGCTTCTAATATGGATGAGGAACATAGTTTTAATTACATATATTTATATTAAGGAACACAGCTTGCCCTTAATTACTGCCATTAGAAACGTATCATCTGGTGGTCTGAAACAATTGGAAATGTAGCAATAAGGGAAAAAGAGGAAGAGAAATGGGCAATGGTGAGGAGAGCTGCAGTGAATAAATGTAAAATGCCATGAAATGATTCAGGGGAAGGACTTATGGCTATGAGGGCATGAACAGGTCAGTGAACCACTTCCTCAAAACAAAATGACGATAGGAAGACTGGACAAAGTTGTCAAAAACAGCCATTTAAGGGTTCTGGAACACAATCAAAGCAGACAATAAACAGAGAAATTTCCTGAAAAATTGCTAGAGCTTAGAGTATAACCATTAGGAGTATGCAAACTTAATGCCTTAAAACTTAGCTTTATCATGGCAGGGCTGGGGCCATGAAAACCAGCAGCTTTTGATGCCAGAGAGGGCAGACTTGATTTGGGACAATGGGGGGATGAAAGGAGTGGTAGAAAACCCACAGCTTTGTCAGCCAAAAGTGGAAAACTTGGTAGGAAGCTGACAAGGAGAACACAGCTTGGGTTGTGGTCTGTGGGGTGAGTGGTGGGCCAGCTAGAAATGCAAAGGAGAGCCTGGAAAGAAGAGAACCATGGAAGGGGTAGATACGCTCTCCTCACATCCCTGGGTGGCTGTGAAACTACATGGATTAGGAGTAGGACATGAGGGGTCTCAACAGAAAGAAAACCCCAAGGCAGACTTGAGAACTGGACAAATTCTTAATACACTTTCCAACCCACAAGCAGCTGGATTGACAAAGGGTGAAATGAAAGCACGACAAGTTCCAGGTGCTGTAGCATAAACAATCTCTACCCTAATCAATGGCTATTAAGCCATGGGGACACAGGTGTCTCCCAGCCAGGCAAAAAGTAAAATAAAGAAGGAAAATCATGAAGCAGAAAGATCAGTGGCCATAAACCATTAGAGAGTCAGATTCTGTAGTTCAAATATGAGCAATTTACTTAAACACACACATGCCTCTCAGAAAAATCAACAACACTCCAGAGTCACTAAAATACATTATGAAAATGTCCAAGTTTTATTAAAAAAAATTATAAGACATGCAAAGAAACAGAAAAGTGTGAGCCACATACAATAAAATAAGCAGTAACTAGAAACAGACTCAGGCCCAGATATTGGATTTAGCAGACGACTCCAAAGTAGTATATGCAAATATATGCAAAAAAATCAAAGGAAAATACGACAAGAAATTTCCAATAGAGAAATATAAATTATTAATGAAATTCTAGAGTTGAAAAGTATAACTAAAATAAAAAATTCACTAGATGGGCTGAACAGATTTGAGATGGCAGAACAAAGAATGAATGAACTGAAAAAGAGATCAACAGAAATTATCCAATCTAAATAACAGAAAGAAAAAATATTTAGAAAAACAAATAGAACTTCAGATTCTGTTTAGATTTAGACTGAATTTTAAAAAGAAGCCAAAAATCCTTTAGGAGAACAGCAAAGGTCCCAACATATGCGTAATGAGAGGCCCAGAAAAGAGGAGAAAAGAAAAAATATTTGAAAAAATAATGGTCAAAAATATCCCAAATTTGACAAACAACATTAATCTGCAGACCCCAAATCTCAAAAGGCCTCAACTGTGATAAAAAAAAAAAAGAGATCCACTCCCAGACACATCATAGAAAAACTGCTCAAAGCCAAAGACAAACAGAAAATCTTGAACTCCGCAAGAGAATAACAACCCATCACCTACAGGGAAATAATACAATTAATACCTGACTTCTCATAAGAATCAGCTGACTCCCATGGGGGTGGGCAGTGGGATGACATATTTGAAGTGCTGGCAGGAGGAAGAAACCAGCACCCAAGAATCTATAGCTAACAAAGCTATTCTTCAAAAATGAACACACAAAAAGATATTCCTAGGTAAACAAAAACAGAGTTATCTCTTTCAAGCAGGCCTACTCTAAAGAAAATACCAAAACAAGTCTTGTAGGCTGAAAGGAAGTGATATCAGACAAGTGGTATCAGTACTGGGATCTACAGGAAGATATGAAGATCACTAGAAATGGTCAATTTATTTTAAAACGAAAAGATTTTTAATCTTGTCAAGAGACTGAGAAGACAAGTCACAGACCAGGAAAATCTGCTAAAGGATTGTTATCTAAAATACACAAAGAACTCTAAAACTCAACAATAAAACAAGTGACATGGTTTAAAAAACAAGACAAAGACCTTAACAGACACTTCACCAAAGGAGATACACAGATGGCAAATAAGCACATGAAAAGATGCTCTGCATCATATGTCATCCGGGAAAAGCAAATTAAAACAACAATAAGATACCAATACATGTCTACTGGAGTGGCCAAAATCCAGAACACTGACAATATCAAATGCTGGTGAGGATGTGGAGCAACAGGAACTCCCACCCATGCTGGTAGGAATGCAAAATGGTACAGCCACTTTGGAAGACAGTTTGGTGGTTTCCTACAAAACTAAACAAACTCTTATCATATGATCCAGTAACTGTGCTCTTTGGTATTTACCCAAAGGAGTTGAAAACTTATGTCCACAAAAAACCCTGTATGTTTACAGCACCTAATTCATATCAAAATTTGGAAGCAACCAAGATGCTACTGAGTAGGTCAGTGGATAAACAAACTGTGGTACACCCAGACAATGGAATGCTATTAAGCACTAAAAAGAAATGAGCTATCAAGTCATGAAAAGACACTGTGGTCGAGGTGGGAAGATCCCTTGAGGTCAGGAGTTCAACATCAGCCTGAGCAAGAGTGAGACCCTATCTCTACTAAAAATAGAAAAAATAAGCTGGACGCAGTGGCATGCGCCTGTAGTCCTAGGTACTCGGGAGGCTGAGACAGGAGGATCGCTTGAGCCCAAAAGTTGGAGGCTGCAGTGAGCTAGAATGCACCACTGCACTCCAGCTAGGGCAACAGAGTAAGACTCTGTCCCCTCTCCCCACCCCAAAAAAAGTAGAAACTGAAATGCGTATTATTAAGCGAAAGAAGCCAATCTAAAAAAGCTACATACTGTATGATTCCAATTATATGATATTCTGGAAAAGGCAAAACTATATAGATAGTAAAAAGATCAGTAGATGCAGGGGGGTGGGAGAGAAAGCAAGAGGAGGAAAGGATGAACAAGCAGAACACCAAGGATTTTTTTGGCAATTAAACTACTTTCTATGATACTATAATGGTAGATACTTGTTATACATTTATCCAAACCCATAGAATGTACAACACCAAGAATGAATCCTAAACTATGGACGTTAGGCAATAATGATATATCAGTATAGGTTTATCAATTGTAACAAATGTACCACTCTGGTGGGAGATGTTGATAGTGGGAGAGGCTATGAGAGTGTGGGAGGAGAGAGTATATGGGGTATGTCTGCACCTTCCCCTCAATTTTGCCATGAGCCGAAAACTGCTCTGAAAAAAACATAAAGTCTTTAAGAAATAATCATATAAGATTGTTTAAAACAGTAATTATGATACTATATGGTTGTATTTCTAATATATACAGGTAAAAATATATGATGAAAATAGCACAAAGGAGTGTGGGGAATGAAGCTATATTGGAGCAAAACTGCTATATTTTACCAGAATAATGTATACACACACATACATATACACACGACCATCAGTAGGTTCTGGTAAGTTAGATGTAATCCTTTGACCAAGCACTAAGAAAATATATGAATAACCAAGCAAACAAAAAATAATTAATAAAAATAAATCACAAAGGGAGTTAAAAGGTACACTAATAATTATTTAACAGAGATCACTAAAGAAAGAACACAGAAAAAAAAAGACATGAGACATAGTAAAATGGTAGACATAAATCTACCTATGTTAATAATTATATTAAAATGTAAACAGACTGAACGTTCTCATAAAAAGATGGAAATTATCAGACTGGATAAAGCAGCAAGATCTAGCTGTATTTTTAAACAAGAGATACACTTTAGATTCAAAGCATTTTAAACAAAATGATGGAAAAGGTATGTCATGTAAACAGTAAACATAAGAGGTCTGAAATGGTTATATTTATACCAGATAAAATAGACTTAAGACAAGAAATAATAATAGAGACAAAGAGAGACACTTCATATTGATAAAAGAACCAATTGGTTAGGGACATTCTGTAGGACAGACCATCTACTAAAACAAGTCTCAATAAATTTTTAAAAATTGAAATCATGGAAGGTATGTTCTCAAACCACAAAGAAATTAAATTACAAATTAAGAACAACAAAAAAGAAATTTGGGAAATCTCCAAACATTTGGAAATTAAACAACATACTTCTATGCAACCCAGGATTGAAGAAGAAACCATAAAGAAATTTTCAAAAATGTATTGAATGAAATGAAAATGATAACACAACATATCAGATTTTATGGGATGCAGCTAAAAGGAAACTTCAGGGGAAATTTATAGCTTTAAACACAAAAAGGAAGAAAATCTAAAATCAATCACTTAAGCTTCCCACTTGAGAAGTGAGGAAAATAAGACCAAATCAAACCGAAAGCAAGTACAAGAAAGTAAATAATAAAGACCTGAGTGGAAATCGATGAAACATAAAACAGAGGAATAACAAATAAAAAGCAATGAAACCAAAAGCTAGTTTTCTGGAAAAGTCTGCAAAACTAACAAACCTTAGATAGAAGGACCAAGAAAAAAAGAAAGAAGACGTAAATTACCAAATCAAGAATGAAAGTGGAGCTATCACTACAGACCCTATAGAAATGAAAAGGATTTAAGATTATTATGAATAACTTCATACCAAAAAAATTGACAATTTAGATGAAATAGACAAATTCCTAGAAAGACACAAATTACCAAAACTGATAGGAAATAGAGAATAAAAATAGAAGAAAAAAAAATAAAACAGACTGATAACTAGTATAGAAAGATTTAATAATTAAAATACTTTGAAAAGGCTCAAATATACATTTTATTTCTTCTTTTTCACTTCTTGAGTTGAAACAGTTGTTCAACTAGGACTGTGAATTCACGATCATTTGAAAGTTATTTTGGAAATTCAGCCAATATAGCTGCCTGTATATTCATGATTCTACAACATATGCTATGGAAAGCCTCATTTGTTACCTATCATGCCTAGATTCTTCAAATAAATTATCTATTATAGTCCATTCACTTATGAAATATAAAATTATATATTTATATATAACTAATTAACATTGAAAACATGTTTTCAAGGAAAGAAGAGATTCCTTTGTGGTTCAGTATCTAATCTAAAAATATGGAAAGTATTTGCAGGTTAAATGCATCTTTACGCAACAGAAGCTTCTACTCTAAGACTTCATTTTGGGAGGCCGAAGCGGGAGGAATGCTTGAAGCCAGGAGTTTGAAACCAGCTTGGCCAACATAGCAAGACCCCATCTCTACAGAAAATAAAAAAATAAGCTAGGGCATGGTTGTACATGCTTTTGGTTCTATGATAGCTACTCAGGAGGCTGAGGAGGGAGTATCACCTGAGTCCAGGAGTCCGAGGCTGCAGTGAGCTATGATCATGCTACTGCACTCCAGCCTGGGTGACAGAGCAAGATGCTGTCTCAAAAAATAAAAAAAGACTTTATTTGAAAGTAAATCTTACCAAGTGGCTTAAAGGCTGAATAAATCTCTCCTTCTGATAAACAGATATAGGAAAGGAAAAAAGAAATCTAAAAACTAAAGATAGGTCTTTCTATGCAGAGTATAGAACACTTCTATCTTTAGAAATACACCCATAATCCCACAGACAATACGATTTCATGTATTATTGATATGTACACGATACATACCTATTGTTAATTTATGACATTTCTTTTACATCAGCAGCAAGTTAGTAGTAAGAGGTGAAGTCAAAGAGGTGGGCTGGGGCTAGTACACCAAATACAGAGTTTGGATTTTATTCTAATTATGTTATGGTACCATTAAGAGTTAAGCAGGAAAACAGCATGATTTGTATTAGAAAATAAAACCATCTTGGCTGCTAAGGGGAGAGTGAATAAGTTAGGCAGAGGAAATAAGTAAGGAGGTTTAAACTGGAGTGGTAACGACGGCGACAAATACCTTCTGGGAATTAAACTCTTTTAAATCTTGTAACAGCCTCCTGAGGCAGGTACTATTATCTTCATTTTACAGCAAGCCAAGGCAGGAAGAGAGATGACATAACTGGCCCAAGGTCATACAACTTAGTAGAGGCCATATTGAGACTCAAACCCACGTAATCTAGTAGAAAAGCTGAGCTCTTCCATCTGTAGTAGTAAAATGTAGAGACGAGGTTGAAGTAATAAATGTTTTACAGCTATGATTGTCAAGACTTGCTAATGGGTTAGATGTAGAGAAGAAGGAAATAAAGAATGACTCCTAGGTTTGCTTGAGCAGCTAAGTGAATCTGGTAATATAATTATATAGAGAGAGGATATAAAATGAGAGGAAAGGGGTTGTAGGACCCAAACTTGGAGTATTGTACCATTTAAAAATTGAACAGAGGAGGAATCAGCAAAACACTCAGACTTAGCAGGGAAATCAGGAAAGCACAAAAGCCAAGAAGACTAAGCATTGCAAGGAGTAGGAAGGAGAATGTGTAGAATGCTGCCGAGAGATCGTGTAGATGAGAGCATCGAAGGGAACACAAGATTTTGCAAAAGGAAGGTTACTGGTGAAACTGAAAAGAACAGCATCCTCCTAAGTTTACTTTCACCACTATACTTACCTTGTTATATTGTCTATCTCATCTCTAGACTAAAGGCTCCTGGGCAGTAACTGTGAGTTTTAATTCTAAATCCCTATCTTCTAATCACAATGCCTGGAATAGAACTGAAATTACATTAATGCTATGTAATGGAATGTAAATATTAAATTGATTCAAAGGGCTTTCTGGTCTTACGATTAAGGATATGACTGACATGCATCCTTCCATTTTCTACTTCATAATTCACATACCGTAAGAGATCCGTTTTGTGTGCTAGGTGAGTTGCTACTCTGCTCTCCATGGGCTTGTGTACTTCCATAGAGTGTCAGGTTATGCTCACTGGTCTGGCCGGCATAGTCCTGAGTGTGTGGCACTCCATACTCTGTGGGAATTCCATTCTGTGGAGGTGGTGGAAATGGGATGGTAGTAAAAGGCTGAACCATTGCGTCAGGAGTTGTTGTTGGCTCCTGGTTACCCTAAAACAAACAACGAGAAAGAGAAAATAAGGTGAAAAAGTGACTTTAAATCCCTGTTACATAATTATTTTTAAGGTGAATATACAGAATTCTCTGAATATTTTCTCATTGTACAGGTAAAACAGAACACTTATTGCCCCAGGACTGGGGAAAATATTATTAAACATACACACACAGACATATGTATGCAGACACACACACTCCAACTTATGTCAATGTTGTGGCTATTAGACAGGTCCACAACCATATTAGCGGACTAGATGCCAAAAGATTAAAAATTTTCCCATTAAACCAAGTTTTAAAAAAAATGCCAGGAAATTTCTCACACGAGATAAGCTGTAAGAGATGAAATTTAGTTTGGGCCATTAGTATTTTCTTTAGGATACTCTCTAATTCTTTACCAATTCTTAGGAAAAAAACAAAGGGAAACAAATCAATTTCCTTAAAATTACAATTCATAGCCAACTGGTAGAACAACATTATAAATTAAAGTCTGAAAACAAGACAACATGGACCTCTAGATATTAAGGCATTGAGTTCAGAAGAAAGTATATTACTAAAAAATTATTCTTTGTGTATCAAAGTAGAGATTTATTAAAGTCTTAGTTAGCAGGTTAATAAAAAACAAAAAATTTTCCTTTAAAATACTAGATAAAAACTTCCCAGATCACAAAGAATTACTGCTACCATGTAAATCCAACAACATAGCAGGATACCCTTCCACATAACATCCATTCCCACATGCTTATCTGGGATCTAGCATACCTGAAATATCATTAAAGAACATGCAGTAACTATGAGAAACTGTCAGAGGCCATTTTGGTCCATAGCCTCTCTCTCACTTCTGTTCTGTCTTCAAGTTCAGATACAAAAGAGGGGTTTAAATCTTGTGTTATGGATTTTGCATACCCTCCTTTCTCAACAAATGACCTGACTTTCCATTTTATTCCATAAAAAGAAAAATCATTGTTTTACTGAAGACACCCAAGTCTGTAAAGTCTTGGGCCACCGTCTTTCTAGAAATAGTTGGCAGAGAGGGCAGAAGAGAGGGAGGATAAAAGAAAGGGGAGAAAAGGAGAAATGGACTTTAAAGTCATTAGAAAAATCAACTCGAAAAAAATATTAGCAACAGTAAGACAGATACCGGATTATTATCACTAGTGCCAGAGTGGGTTATATAAAATTGGTAAGACAGATACATACACACACCCCAAGAGAAAAAGAGGCAAAGGATATAAATAAACAATTCATAGAAAATAAAATACAAACAGGTAATATAATGAAAATGCTCAACCTCATTAACAGTCATGGTAATGCATATGATATCAAAATAATTTGTTTTTTTAGTCATCAAATCAGCAAAAAAAAATTTGGAAGTTTTATCAAGGTATAATTGTCATACAATAAACTGCATCTGTATTTATTTACAGTGCAAAATTTGCTAAGTTTTGATTTAATATATATATACATACACTCTCTGAAATCATCACCACTATCAAGATAGTGAACACATCTATCCAAAACCCCCAAAAGTTTCCTTGTGCCCCTAATAATAAGCATGTATTATTTTTGTAATAAAACCTACAATATATTGTTTTTCATATTAAAAAGAATAACACAAAATATATATAATCAATAAGGGGAAGTCAATATGCCAAAGCATTGAATTATTGTGCTATTAAGAAAATGATTGGCTGGGTGCAGTGACTACAAAAAATAAAAAGAAAAAAAAATGGTAGTAACCCACCTAGAAACAAAAATTCATAATTGTCTTCCACTTAAAAGTTATATAACCCCAAAATTTAGCTGGCTCCAATATCTGAGAATCATTTCTACTTGGTACTAAAAACTGCTATACATAAAAATTCTCCCTTTGCCTAGTTCTTAGAAAATATGCTATGAAAACCTTCAATTTTTTTACCCATAACATTTTTGAGGAGAAAAAGTCTACCTTTGTCACCCACCACTACACAAATTCTTTTCATAATCTCTAGTTTGGGATATTGTATATGATTCCTCTTTAGCTATTCTGTGCATCCTAAGAAGGAAATAAAATAATTCTCTCCCTTCTTCAAATTATCTTGTGCTCTATTTATCTGTATCTATCTGGCCATATAAAACACATTGTTTTAGAAGCCCTCATTTATTTACTGGCCTGAAGACAAATATGAAAAACAAAAGAATTTGAATTCAGGTGAATTCGTAAATGAAACAGAGTAAGAGCATCAGAGGTCTCTACAGATCTATGTTCCAACTCCAGGCATAAATACAATCTTACAGGAATCCATAGGAAATGTCTACTAAATAAGTAGTAAAATATAAAAGACACAGTTTTCAAGTTAAGATTAGCATGGCCAAGGCGACTTTTCTCAGGCTCTGACGTTACTCCTAGACTCGTAGCTTTTACACCAGCTTCCATTCTCTGCCCCAACCCTGCTGGGAATGAGACTCTGGCACACAAGTACATGGTATGAATTCTCCCACAGGGGTAGTCTTGACAGAGGTGGCTCCATCAACTCAATAAACACATCAATTAGCAATGGGAGATAAAAACATTTTCTACAATCCACTTGTAGCCTAGGTACTAGGTGTTACACAGAAATGCAAGCCAGGCAGAAGCTGTTTTCCTAGAAGGGAAATGTGAACCTCTATTAGGAGGTCAAGAAGAAATCCTTGGTGGATTATTTTGTTATTTATAGAAGTACTTTTTCGTTGTTGTTGTTAATACTGTAACAATTATATTTATATACTAAGAGAATGAAATTAGAAGTGATTTCACATTTTGTCTCATATACTCTGCAATGTCTGAATATTTCCCCAAGTATACATTATTAATAGTAACAATGTTAAATGGTTTCATATTTCTATTAAATTTCCAGGCCATATTCCAAAGTTCTGAGTTTAGTAGAAAAGTACAACAGCCCCCAGAGAAACTATGAGATGATAGTTCACACGATTATTTCTAGGCATGAATTTACCTCTATGCTTATGTAAAAATGTTTTGTTTCTAATATCATAGGCTAAGCTGCTTAAGTATATGTCATCGAGAAAATAAATTATTAACTTTCTCCTGTAGTCCACAAGGTTAGATAGAATAGCTCTTCCCCCTAATTTAGCAGTCTATAAACTTTTTCCCATTTCCAGTTAGAATTCCTTCCTCTTCTACATTCTCATAGTATTTAGCTTGCACCACTAATGTGCAAGACATTAGCCTTTAATAAGACATTTAAATTCAAAGCCTTATACTTAGCAAATTTAAGTACGTATTTTAACTCCCCTGCTAGATTAAAAGTTTCACTATGATGGGTGGGGACTGTCTTGTTGAATGTAGAACCCCACATGGTACCCAATAAATATGAAGTGCTCAGCAAACATTTATTAAATAAAGGAAGATTAAGACACAAAGTCACATGTGTGCTCACTACAGCAAATCGCTTTGTTTGGCTAGACTAGAAAGCATAACAAGGAATAGTACATAATAAAATAAATGTGGATATTTTGGGCTGATATCAAATTGGAGAAGAGTATGGGGTGAGCAGGCAGAAGTGGTGACACACCCTTAGGAAAGAAAAGAATCCACATTTATGTGCTTGTGTTTTATGCACAAGATTTCATCTTGAAGAGCACTGACCTGCTGTGAGTGAAAATCAGATGTAACTATTAATTTCTAAGTTAAGAATAATGTCATTCTCCTTTAAATCACAGATACATACGTGGCCTTCTGGTGTACAACATGAAATATGCTAAATGTTTTCATTATAAATTCAAACATAGTCATCCCTTGATATCTGTGGGAGACTGGTCCAGGACACCCCCCGATATGAAAATCCGTGGATGCTCAAGTCCCTGACATAAAATGGTGTAGTATTTATATATAATCTATGCATATCCTCCTATATATTTTAAATCGTCTCTAGATTACTCATAATACCTAATACAATGTAAATACTATGTAAATAACTGTTAAGCTGTAGTGTTTAGAAAATAATGAGGGGAAAAAAGCCTGTACATGTTCAGGTTTCTCACAACCATCCATTTTCCCCTTCTAATATTTTCAATCTGCGAAGCGGAACCCATGGATGTGGAACCTGCAGATACGGAGAGCTGGCTGCACCACCACAGGAATTAACTCCCACCACACAGGAACCCTTTCATCGTCCATTATGTCAACCATAGCAGTCTCAGAGCTTCAACTATAACCTACCTACGGGTGACTTTCAGTTTTTAGGTCCAACTACGTGTTTTCTTCCAAGCTTTAATAGGAGGTAGAGTAAAACAGAAGAAAGAGCACGAACCTAAAAGGCAGACCTGAGTTTCAATCCCAGATGTGGATGAATTACTTAACTAGCCTGTTTTTCCCCTGCAAAATGAACAACCCTTCAGAGGGTTGTTGTGAAAATTGAGAGAAAGTGAAACTGACTGTTTTGTTGTTTCTTTAGCATGTTCTCTGTTCCTATTGAATTTTCCCGAATATTGGAATCAATTATATATTAACATTTAAGCAGATACAACATGTTAGTTTTTAACAGGGGGAGAGGCATGAGGGCAAAAATAAAATTCTTGCTTTTGTAGGACAAATTTAGAAGGCAAGAAAGGCATGTGAACTAATCGATGTTACTGGTGCTAAAAATAAAGCTCTGCATAAAATACTATAAGAGAACAGAAAGAATGGCCCGAAATGTAATTGTCTTCATTTTTCTAGCATAACTAAAGTCTATGCAATCTTGGAGAGAGAAAGGTGTATTTTTATTTGTATCTTCTATTTTTCAACTTCACTCTAGTTTTTTGTTTGGTAATCTTGAGTCCCACTTATATACACAATCTGCTATTGTATTGCTTCTAATCAACGGGCTATAATCCTAAAAGTTTTCCAATTCCCATTTACATATATGGTCAGAATGGATCATGAATTCAAACAGATCAACATTAATTTTATTCACACCATCATAAAAAGAATCATTTCATTATTTAGGTAGAGCATATCACTAATCATTTTTCTAGTACTATATACAAATAGAAATTAATTCTCTAGAATTATAATAGAAAAAAATATTTTTGCTTTTAAGTATTTTACAATTATACTCTTTCCCCTCCTGGGATTTGCTTATATAGGCTCAGATTTCAAGCTCTGCCTGTCTTTGTTTTAAACAAACAAACAAACAAACAAATGAACCAACCCAAGTACCTAAGGCCTGCCATTCTTCCCAAATCTGGTACTAAAACAAATGGCTTCAGCCCAAACATCTGTGACAAGAGGGAAAAAATAGCTACATAACTCTTATCTCAGAAAGATAAAAAGAGAACACTGGATTTAAAATTATCTAGGATCAATTTTAAAAAAGTAACTCTGTAGAAGAAGGACAAACTAAGAAATTCCAGAAGAATAAAATGGGTAAATAAACGTGTATAAAGACAATACAATGCTCATTTGTTAGACTTAAAGCAAAATTCATTCTAGAGTCTTAACTTACCTACATATTTTTAACAGTGCTACCCTAAAATCTATTTCCTTTAGTATCTAAAACATTCTGGTTGTTTTTTTGTTTTTTAAGTCTAAAGACAGCAAAGTTACCTTGTACTGTCCTTACTTTTTTTTCTTCAAACTCCCATACTAGCACCTAGAGGAACAGCTGTACAATGAGAGTGTTTTCCTTTTCTCATCTCGACAAAGTTTTACAATCTGAATACCCAGAGCAGAAAGTGTTAGTGTCTAATAATCCTGAAAATATTTCTGGTAACTTATATAAAAGTAATATATTTTCTCTTCTATAATAAATTATACCCGGAGCCATAAGATGTTAGACAACTTGCAGGTAAATTTGAAATTGAGAGGAAAAATCTATACATGAAGTCTCCATGTAGTCTCCAACATTCATATTCAGGCTGAATTCTAAGAGTTTATTTTTCACTTTGTTGTTTGGAAGTAACGGATGGCTGGGATCCCAAAGAAGCTCACAAAACCAGATTTAATTATTATATAATAATGATCATGGTAATAAAAACCTAACACCACTAAAGTATTAAATTTAAGAGAAAGTGCTATCTAATTCCAAGTAAGGAGTTCAAGGACACTATTCCAGCTGCAGTTTCACAATAAGATCACTGACCCCATGAAGTAAGGAACTACTTCCAAAATACCCAGCTCACCAAACCCACAAACTCATCTTTTACCTTGTTCCTTGACAGCAGAGATGCCCATATTTTATTGTGTGTAAGAAACCATTAGAGTAGCATGTTTAAAAATGCAAATGTCAAGATCCTTTCCCCATAAATTAGGATTCAGTGGGTTGGGGCTGATCCCTGGTACTTTTTGGTATAGGTGGTATGGGTACCACACTCCGAGAAACACTGTTTTAGAGGCTTTGGCTGGAAGAACGGGAGAGAATTATGGTGGTAGCATGTTTCCAGAAAATGCCCTGAAGCATCTACACATCTAAAAGAGGGATAAAGACTAGGGAGGGCATATGTTATGAGAGGAAGTAACAGTGGCTATAAATGTAAGTTTCTTGAAAGTAGAGGATAACCTTCTTACATGGAACCTACAGACAAGAGGATAAATACTAGTTGGTTCCCCCCAACAAATGCAAATCTACTGAAATGCAGGCCTCCCAAAGGATCCTTCCTTTATTGGTGAGTCTAACTAAAGAACCAGGGGCCCAAAGTCTAAGTGTGCTACAGCTACATTAAGGGGAGACGGAGAGCAGGAGGATAACTAGTGCAATTGTGAGCTCTTGTAAACAGACAATAAAATAAATAAAATAAAAATAAAACAGGCAATACAATATACTTTACATCCATGCTTAGAATAAAAATAAATGTCAGAAGCTAATATACATAAGTATAAGGGCAGTTAGAGATTTGGTCAACAAGACAATTACAAACTTGTCTCCCAATCACTTGTCTTCAAACACACACACACACACGCACACCGTTCTTTTGAATTACGTAGAAAGAAAAACCAAACTGATCTCTTCCCTGAAGCTGAGTTTTGCCATCTCACAGCAATGAATATTTAAACAGGAAAATAAATATTTCAGAACAAAGTCATTCAAACCAATTATCTATTAGGTTAAAAATGACAAACCCTGTAATAGTCTTAATGTCTCCAGCCTCTTAAAAGCTTTCTTCTATTTCTCTTTAAAGCAATATTTATAATCTCAAACATCCATGAACCATGTTTTCCCCTGGTAACGAGAGACCACAAGAACTACTCTAGTTCAGCTACCTTGGAAGGCCCCTACAGACAATCGTTAGATGTCTATTCTATTCAATGCAATTGGTGATTTACACAACCCATGGATAATTATTCTTTTTCTCAACCCCAATTTTTAATACAATTTAAATTAATTTACTCTTTATTTTGTCTTCATGGACAATTAAGTTTGCATCTTCCATACACTAAACTGAACATACTTAAGAGTAGTCATAACTCAGGTTCAGAATAAAACATTGGCAAGGTTTTATAGTGCTTTCTGAATCACAAAATATTTAATTATGCTAGATTTTGTGTCTGGCATTCTACTGTAGTCCACTGCTTTAAAATGGAAAATTAAGATGATATCCATATAGTAACAGACAAAAATTTTCCCTATGCCCTTCCCAAAACAAAACTGCATTTTGTCTACAACCATGGTTACATAGAGGCTTATATTTTCTCTAACCATTTCACAGGAAAAGTCCTTAGGTCGACCGGGGACTGAATTATAAACTTCATCACCAAATGAAGTGATAATGAGCACACAGTAGTAGCTCTTTAGAAAATGCTTACTAAATTGAATTAATCAGGTATAAGTCTATAAAAAAGATTAGAGCCCTTCTCTCAACAGCTTATCAACCCTACAGGAAGCTTTCCACAATATAATCATTCATAAATATTTACCTCATAAAATGAGTTATGACAGTTCTATTAAAATATATATATCATAATTGAAAGGCCTACATGTGAGAGTCCTCATTATTTACTATGGGAAATGAAAAGAAAAATGAGTTTCTGCTCTTATACAGGCTATCCAAAGAATCTTTAACAGTTCTCCTTTCTTCTAATTTAGTCTCAATCTAATTAATTCTCCAAGAAGCTACAAGAATGGTCTTTCTAAAATAAAACCTAAATCTGATACTGTTAATTAATCCTCTTCTTAAAATCCTAGACTCCCAATGTCTATAGTCTAAACACCTCCGCATGGAAGTCATGCTCCTTGCATAGTTCACCTATTTGGCTTCAATTCTTGCCATCAAGTATTTATTGAGTACCTGTCATACGTTGGACATTCCACTGTAGCCCCCACTGGGGAAACAACAGTGATTAAAAAGACAAAGTCCCTGCCCTTAAGGAGTTTACATTATAGCAAGGAGAGACACATAATAAATAAATAAATAAATAATAAATAAATAAATAAATAAATGGTGTGCCATGGAAAAAAATAAAGAAAGAAAGAGGGCACGGGAGTATTAGGGCTGGAGGGATAAAGGATTTCTATTTTTTACAGGGTGGTCAGGGAAAGTAACATTTGATCAGATTCTTTCAGAAATTAAGGCAACAGGCCATGTATATATTTGGATGGAAGCTACTCCAGACAAAGGGAACACAAATGCAAATGCCCAGAGGTGAAAATGCCCTCTCAGCTCATTCTAAGAACTAGGAACATGAAGGCCTCAGAGGCCTGTGTGATTGGACCAGGTAAGCACGGAACAGAGTGGCAGGAGATGAAGTGAGAAAAGTGGCAGTGGGGAAAGAATGACGTCAGCAGAAATCTTGTAAAGCTTATGGCCACTGCAGGGATTTTGGCTTTTATACTCCACTGAGAGTTTTGAGCATAGAAGTGGTGTGGTCAGACTTAGGCTTTAAATGGATCACTTGGCAAAAGCAAAAGCAAGTAGACCTGTTAGGAGGCTATCATAATCTACCTGAGAGATGCTGATGGCTTGGTGCAGGTGGTACTCTAATGTGTATGGAATCCTGAAAAACATCTTGTGCTGCTTCATTCTCCAGTTTTTTTGTACCTACTACTCTTTCTGCTTATAAAGTCATTCTTCTTTCTACCCATCTAGCTAATTTGTACACAATCTTTATTTAATATGTGGTTCTAGCATCTACTCCTCCCCAGAGGTTTCTGATTCATCCAAATAGGAAAAAAAAAATCATTTTCTCCACCTACCCCCCCAACCTAATATTTGACTTTATTGTAGTACTTACATTCCATTACATTTGTTTACATATCTGTTGTCTTTACAGAACATGAACAGGTAATTGTCCAGGTCCAATTCATCTTTGTATCCCTTCATATCCCCAGTGACCAACCACCTTAGATGCTCTCAGTGAGGGTTTCTTAAAAAAAAAAATGATGTTATAACCTAGTAGAATATATAAATAACTACAAACTTTTATTACTTTAACAAAAGTTATAACCCAAATGATATGGTAGCACAGGAGGAGATCAAAACCTAGCATGGGGTGGGGGAGGTGACATGAGGAAGAAGAGATCAATTAGAAGGATGCCGCAAACTTTGAAGGACTTATAAAAAGGCCATGAACTATTATACACCAGAGGCAGAGGGATATAGATTAGGGGACATGTGCTAAAGACAATCTCAAGGTAGCATCAGCAGAACCTGGTAATGGGTATAAGGAAGTAGTAGAAAATGACAAGATTTCAATCCTGGGGACCATATGCTAATTGAGAGGTCAAACAGCACAAGGTCTTTTTCAGGAAAAGGTAGGAAAGGAGTAAGGATCAATTCTAGAAGTCCAATACAATTATCCTGATATAAACTAATTAGATTTTATCTTTTAAGATTTTGAGTTCACTCTTTTAAAAAATACATTCTAAAAGACCTTTGATAGTTATTTCTAGGGTGTTTTGGTAATTCATTTTTCATTTTTATTTTCCTCAAATTAATACATGCACGATAGCAAATCAAATAGGTACAGAAGGGCTTATGATGAAAAGCTGCTGTCTCCTATCCTTCCCTCCATCAGTCCTGTGGGGTGCAACTCTCTTTTAATATTAATAGTTTCTTACAAGGCAAAGGTTCCAAGGTCAGAGACTGCCATTAGGGATTACTGACTCCTCTGACCATCTCCAGGGCTTAGGCATCCCTCTGTGCAGATTTGATCTGTTCACCAGAAGTATAGGAGCTGGCCTCCCTCTGAGGCCACTGAAGGAAGAGGTCAAGTGAGTTAAATGTATGGCAAACTTTGACCAAAAGTGGGGGAGCAGGAGAAAGGAAGACACCAACAGATAAAACACCACTCCATACCCTCTTTGGATGGACTGGCCAGAGAAGCAATAGTTCTACACAATCTCCCCGAAGACTTCCAAGCAATCATCATCATCTGTTAAAAAGCCTGACCAGCTTTCCACCATTGCACTCTCCTTTCCCTCCTGTTTTCCTGAGACTGTACTCTCCAATAAAGTGTTAGCAGGTAAGATTTTGGCTCAGGCTCAGTTTTCTAGAGAACGTGAGCTAAGGACATAGTCTATGTCTTGCCTTTTATATTTTCCATGTGTTGTCTTAAACCTCTACACTTTGGGAGATATCTCCAACTGTATTTTCCTATCCTTCTACTGCATGTTTTCATTTGACAATCATGTTCTTAATCTTCTTTTGCATTCTCTAATTGTTCTTTTTTCATTACAACTATGACTGGTCTTATGAATGTATTATCTTCTAGAATTTCTGAGTATATTAAAAGATTTAAAAGTTAAAAGATTTCTTTAAAGTTCAATTCTTTTCCCTGCACTATCTGTTGGCTCTAGGGGTTAGGTTTTCTATTTGTTTCTTTTGGTCTCTTTCATGCTGAAAGTTCCTCTTGGACTCCTAAATGATCCTCATGTACCCAAGGTACAGGTAGCACTTGGTTAGCTGGTATGAGTTTTTCTGCTGATCTGCTTTCTTTAGGTCTCTCCTAAAATTAAAATTCCAACTGGGAACTCAGTATGGGATAGGAAAGAACATGTCACTGGTAGGCTTTATTTTAGTGTAAGCTGCTAACAAAGTATGGGATCCCCTCCCCCCATCTCCCAAATATCAGACTAAAGGAAGTGGTGCCAATATCTAGTACAAAAACAATTACATTTCCCCAAACATTTTGATCAACTTCTTTAGAAACAAATAATCACGTTTTTGTTTTGTTTTTCCTTTTTTAATGCTAGAGAAAAAGGGCAGCACAGTAGATGCCACTGTGAAAGGGTTGGAAAGGCTCTGGCACTGCCAGGTAGTTGAGTTATCCCTATATAAATACTGAATTCCTGTTTTTTGTCCCTTCTTCACTTTTGCTCAGAGAGCCCTTGAGGGTTCCTGCTGGGTAGACTGGCTTCCATACCACAAGCAGCCTCCTTGTTTCACTGCCAAGCTTCAGTTTGTCCTCCATTTCATCCATCAATTGGTCTCCACTTGCTTTAGCTTTTCCAAAAATTTGTTTAACTCTCTTGTTTATTAGTAATATCATAGTTTACCCTTTGCTATTTGCTATTACTGATTTATTTCTTTTTGTACTTCTATTTAATTTATTGTTATTTCAGTGGAGTCTTACAAGAGATGGGAAGCAACTGAAAGCATCTATCTATCAACTTGACCCAGACGCCATGATTTATTTTTTGTAAAAAATTTCAGCCAAATGTTAGCTCTGGCATTCCAGGTTCCTTTACAGATGTGAGAAAAAACTAATCAACTAAAAATTCTAAGTTTCTTTAAAATAACCTTTGAACACTGAGATTTATAAAGCAAACTTAAGAAAGTTAAAAGGAAAGTAAGCGGTATTCACAATTCTTGAAACTGCTCTTGTACCTATGCTTTAATAAATTAGGCACATTTAGATTACAGTAAGCAAAGCAACTCAGAGACGTATGAGAAGTAAATGTATGCTGTGAGTCACAGTCCAAGTGCCATCTATAAGTATACTCAGCACTATGTATAAAACATTATTCTAAATTCTTATAAACAGAAAGATTTGTAATGGTCTAACCACTCTCAGAAACAAAAGAAATCAAGTATTTACCAGTTAGAATGCCTAATTCTTCACCTCCCTTCTTCTTCATGAATGCAATAGTGGCCAAGATCAGAACGCAGTCTAAAGGGAGGAAAACAATTCCTGTTACCCCACTGATCTCTAACAAATGGATCAATAAGGCATGCCATGGACTCTGATCCTTCAGTCAGGAATGGCAATGAAATATAAACCAGTGATTGCAACATTTAATCCTTCATTATGACACAAGAAATTAGAGTCCTATGTTAGAAGAAGCCATCAAAAAAGCACGGTGGCTCATGCCCGTAATCCCAGCACTTTGGGAGGCTGAGGCAGGAGGATCACTGAGCCCAGGAGTTTGAGACCAGCCTAAACAACACAATAAGACCTCATCTCTATAAAAAATAACAACAAAAATATTATCTGGGCATGGTGGCATGTGCCTGTAGACCCAGCTACTAGGGAGGCTCAAGCAGGCAGATCGCTTGAGTCCAGAAGTTTGAGGTTACAGTGATCTATGGCCGTTGCGCTTTAGTCTGGGTGACAGACACCCTGTCTATTAAAAAAAAAAAAAAAGGATGTTATTGCTGAACAGGGAAACCTGTCTCAAAGGGAGAATATTCAACTTAAGAAAGATGGCATACTGAAATAGGGATATCTAAAACCAGCTACTGAGAACACCAAAAACAAGACATCAGGCCGGGCACGGTGGCTCACGCATGTAATCCTAGCACTCTGGGAGGCTCAAGTGGGAGGATTATTTGAGGTCAGGAGTTCAAGACCAGATGAGCAAGAGCCAGACTCCATCTCTACAAATAACAGAAAAATGTGCCAGGTGCAGTGGTGTGCACCTGTAGTCTCAGACACTTGGGAGGCTGAGGCAGGAGGATGGCTTGAGCCCAGGAGTGTAAGGTTGCAGTGAGCTATGATCATGCCACTGCATTCTATCCCAGGCGACAGAGCAAGACTCTGTCTCAAGAAAAAAATAAAGGCATCTATACTTTAATGGTTGCTTAGTAATGAAAACATTCCCAGAGTTCACTCCACATTTTCTATAAAAGTCAATGCTTCCCCCAACCAAAAACATAAATCTTCAAGTATACTTACAACGAAACAAAAGGGCATATATATTTCTTCTCTCCACTTACAATCTTCCTTACCCGAAACTTCATTATTGTCATTATCAAATCAACTAGACTATCCAGCTTCATTCAAAAGTAATTTTCCGTGGCTCACGCCTGTAATCCTAGCACTCTGGGAGGCCGAGGTGGGCGCATTGTTCAAGATCAGGAGTTCAAAACCAGCCTAAGCAAGAGCGAGACCCCCGTCTCTACTAAAAATAGAAAGAAATTAATTGGACAACTAAAAATATATATAAAATATTAGCCAGGCATGGTGGCGCATGCCTGTAGTCCCAGCTACTCGGGAGGCTGAGGCAGAAGGATCGCTTGAGCCCAGGAGTTTGAGGTTGCTGTGAGCTAGGCTGATGCCATGGCACTCACTCTAGCCCAGGCAAGGGAGTGAGACTCTGCCTCAAAAAAAAAAAAAAAAAAAAAAGTAATTTTCCAATAAAGAATGGCAGCCCAAGATACTTAAGTTTAACTTTTTCACTTTAAGATTTTCCCTTTCAAGAATGAAGAGCGTAAGGACCTGATACTTTAACCTCTATAAACTAAATGTCCTTTGTTAAGGGTCTGAAATTCCTAAAGGATGTTCTGACTATAGAAAGAACACCAGAAAACACAATGGAAAAATTAATTCTAGCTCCATTTCTGCCATTACCTTGCTATATGACATTGGACAACTCGTTTCCTTTCAGGATCCGTATCCTGATTCATAAGATAAAGTTCACTTAGCTCTAAGAATCTACGATTCTATAATAAAGGGGCTTTACCCAAGAGATATAGTTTAAAAAAATAAGAAGAAGAAAAAGAAACATTAGGTGTATTACCATGTGAAAGTAAGTATTCCTTCTGTATCAGAGTCAACAAAATGTCATTAAATAGTTTGTCTGTCCCCCTGCCCAAAATAGCTAAGAGTTACTTTAGAGAGCCAATATTTTTGGTTTCTCTCTTACCCTGCACAAATGCTCCCCATGTGAAATACTAAGTCATCAAACTGTAAAACTTCTGTAAGTTAAATTGCAAGAATTTAAAGTATATCAAATAGTCAAATTCATCAATTTTGCATTTATCCCAGAGGAACCTAAGGCTCCAAGAAAATTAGCAAACATTTCTCAAATTTAGCCAACAGGGGAAGATAGAGCTTATATAAAGAAAAAGCTAAATAAGTATTAAGGCCTATATTCTTTATATTATACTTAATATAACATCTATCATCAAAAGCAGGGGTTGGGGGGAGAGAAATAGCATAAACTTTAGAAAGGTAAACACAGGTTCAAATTCAGGCTCTGCCATGTACTATTTGTGTGACTTTGGACAAGTCACTTAACATCTAAATGCCTCAAGTTTTTCATCTGTAAAATGAAAAGAAGGATCACTACCTGTCACGGTACCTTATAAGAATTAACTGATACCATGTATACAAAATTCTTTGCTTTTGGCTTGAAAAATTAGAGATAATAATGTTCACTATTATTGTGAAGGAAGAAGAAAAAAGGAAAAGAATACACAGTCCAAAATATAAGCACTAAATTCTCCATGTTCCTTTTCATACAGTCATATCAATGTCAACATAAGAGGGGAAAAATCACATTCTTCTTACTAAAGGCTTTATATAAAACGTAGGCCAAGTGAAATTAAACAAAACACACACATTTCCTGTATCTCAAAAATACCCCCTTGGTTCCTCAAGGGAAAAAAAAAACTTTAAAGCATATATAGTAGTCCCACCTTATACATGGAGAATGCGTTCCCAGACCCCCGGTGGATGCCTGAAACTGCAGATAGTAGCAAATCCTATACATACCATATGGTTTTCCCTATACATACATCCCTGTGATAAAATTTACTTTATAGATTAGGCACAATAAGATTAACAACAATAACTAATAATAGATTATAACAATGTACTATAATAAAACTTATGTGAATATGGTCTGTCACACTCTCTCTCAAAATACTCTATCTTAATATTTTCAGATCACAGTGGATTTCAGGTAACTGAAACCTCAGAAAGGGAAACCAGGGATGGGGGACTACCATACTCAGATGAACTTTTGGTCACAGCTGCTATGCTAGCACACAACAGTCAGGTGATCACTGTAGCTGAAGTTAAGAAAGCTCTAAACAGCGCCATCCACATACTTTAGCTCCACAGCACCTTCCCATTGAAATTTCTAGATAACCTGATTACCATTTAAATAGCAATGACTGAAAGAGTCTAAATATTGTTTATTGAGGTTTTCTAAGGTTCCATAAAAGTTTGGCGCTGTAATTATCTTTTTCACAGTCCAAAGTGCCCTTATCTTCTACACTGTTTAAGTGAACAAATGGTACTTTGAACGTTCTCCCTCCCTATTCTGCTAGAATTGCAAAGGCAGGTAATACACAGGAAAAAAAAGAGATGTTTCTCCATTTCCACAACGGATCACAAATCACACTGAACAAAACACAGAATCCCTATTTTTTCTGTGTTCTTGTCCATGTATTTCTGCTAATGAACCATTTTTACCTTTAATTTATAGCAGTCCCAGACTCTCTCTGAAACTACCCTAATACTAAACCTCACTCAATACCCAATAATTTGATTCTAGATTCAGATAGTGTCTTGCATAAGTCATACAAGCACACACACACACACAAAACAATAGTGCCATAGCCTTCTCACCCTTTCTACCTCTGCCAAACTTCCCAAACTAATTTTTTCCTCATATAATCCTCTAACAGCACTTTACTGACATCATATTCATGTAATTTACTATATTCTACTTTGTATTATAATTACTTATACACCTTATGCATTCTTCCCTAATACTACTTGAAATTACTGTTCAACTGATTTTCACTTATAAATTAAGAATATATTCAATGAGACACTGCTGATTTTCATTTAAAAATAAGTGGTCTAGGCTGGGCGCGGTGGCTCACTCCTGTAATCCTAGCACTCTGGGAGGCCAAGGCCGGATCGTTTGAGCTCAGGAGTTCGAGACCAGCCTGAGCAAGAGCGAGACCCCCCATCTCTAAAAAGATAGAAAGAAATTAGCTGGACAACTAAAAATATATATACAAAAAATTAGACAGGCATAGTGGTGCATGCCTGTAGTCCCAGCTACTCGGGAGGCTGAGGCAGGAGGATGGCTTGAGCCTAGGAGTTTGAGGTTGCTGTGAGCAAGGCTGACGCCACGGCACTCTAGTCCCTGCAACAGAGTGTGACTCTGTCTCAAAAAAAAAAAAAAAAAAAGTGGTCTCTCTTCTGCTTCCAATCAAGATAGAGTAACAAGAACCAGATTTACCTTGCCATCTCAAGCAACTAAAAACAGAACAAAATATATAAAATAACAGCATTCAAGACATCGTCCAGAAGGCAAGGAAGGGCAGTGATCCCTGAGACAGGAAATGAACAAGTTGAGCTTTACAACTGCCCCAATTTACTGAGTGGAAAAAGTTTCCAGGCTGTGGTGGTGCTGGCAGAATGGACCCAGGCAGCGTCCAGTGGGCTCCACGAATTGAGGAAATAAAACTAAGAGTCTGAGGAAGCCAAGAAACAGCTAGAGTTCATAGGGGAGATTACTGGAGAAGAGAAAGCTGCAAGAGTCAGCTCTAAAGATTTCAAGTACTCAGTTGAGTAATGATCACCGTATCTATGTGGGAAACTACCTGAGGCTGGAGAAAGAACCACCTGAAAGAAATGGAGGGAGCGCACCCAGTGCCAAGAACAGAGCCTGTTCTTAACAGCCAGAGTGGAAAACCTAACGATTTAAGGAGCATCAATTAAAGTACTAAAGAATCTTGCCTCAGCAGCAGGGAAAAATTAACCAGAGACTAAACACAGCTCTGGTCCTATTTAACAAAGCTTAAAATCAAGACCTGAAAGAAACTAAGAAACTTAGCTGTGCTGTAGATAAGGCTCAAGAAAATTTACAGAAATAAAAGATTATCTAGCATCCAACAAGGAAAATCCACGACGTCTGGCATACAATCAAAAATTACCAGGTGTGCAAAGAAGCAGGAAAATACAACACATAATGCTGAGAAAAACAAATAAATCACAACTGACCCAGAACTAATACATATGTTAGGATAAGCAGGCAAGGACATTAAAACATCTGTATTCCACATGTTCTAAGATGTGAGAAGAAAAAGTGAGTATGTTAAAAAGAGACATGATATGTGTAAAAAAGACCCACATCAAAATTCTAGACATGAAAACTATAATGTCTGAAATTAAAAAATACTGGATTGGATTACAGGCAGATCAGACATTACAGAAAAAACAAGATTAGTGCACTTGATGACACCACAAAACAAACTATCCAAAAGAAAACATACAGAGGAAAAAAGACTTAAAAAAAAATATCAGTGAACCTTGAAAACAACACAGAATGGTTAGGGTCTGCTATATATTTGGGCTGACAACTTTTCAAAAGTAGTATTAATATGTAAAAAGTCTAACTTCTGGTCATCTTAAGTGGAAGACAAAAGAGAGAGGGAGATGCTGTACTCCATATACCAGATTTGGTATAATTACCATGGGTTGCCAATACCTGAAATTACATTGTCACTTTTCTTTTTTTTTTTTTTTCAGAGTCTCACTCTGCTGCCCGGGCTAGAGTGCTGTGGCGTCAGCCTAGCTCACAGCAACCTCAAACTCCTGGGCTCAAGCGATCCTCTGCCTCAGCCTCCCAAGTAGCTGGGACTACAGGCATGCACCACCACGCCCAGCGAATTTTTTCTATATGTTTTTAGTTGGCCAATTAATTTCTTTCTATTTTTAGTAGAGACGGGGTGTCACTCTTGCTTAGGCTGGTTTCAAACTCCTGACCTTGAGCGATCCGCCCGCCTCGGCCTCCCAGAGTGCTAGGATTATAGGCGAGAGCCACTGCACCTGGCCTTACATTGTGACTTTTCTACTTCTCTTTCTTTCTCATGCCCTTTTTCCCCCCTTTCCTGACTTCCTAAGAGACTAGAGCTCCTACGCAATTTACCTTCATGCTATCTTCTGGATGTACACAGCTTTCTACTAGAACATCTACAAAAGTTTTGTGTGTCCCCCAAATAGCTGTTTATTCCAAAATTCCATCTTCTAGCAAAGTAAAGCATCTGTTTCCCAAACTATATTTAAGTATTAACTAACTTAAGTAATAAGCATTAGGTTATGAGTGATTACCCAATTTAACCTTCCCATTTTATATTTCAAAAGAGGACCTTGTCAATGAATTAACAAGTTAAAATCATTAATTCATTCAAGAAATATTTGCTGGATATTAAAATTGAAACAGACATGGTAATAAACATTCATGAGACAGTCTCAATTCTGAAACAAACTACATTCTGATGTAAAAAATATACTCATAATTACAGTACTATATATAATAGTATGAGCTAAAAGAATGACAGAGGGACAACTCTGTGAGATAAGGCAAGTTTTCTGAAGTAGGTGAAGTCTAAGATTAATCTTTAAAGACAAAAATTAATCATGTGGGAGAAAAATGCATTCTGGCCCAAAGTAATAATACAGTCATGTGTCACTTAATGACAGGGATACATTCTGAGAAATACATCCTAGGTGATATGGTCATGTATGTGAACATCATAGAGTGTACTTACACAAACCTAGACCCTACACCTGCCGCACACTTAGGCTATATGGTACACCCTATTGCTCCCAGGCTACAAACCTGTATAGTACGTTACTGAATACTGTAGCCATTTGTAACATAATGCTAAGTATCTGTGTATCTAAACACAACTAAACATTTAAAAGTGGACAATAAAACTATGGTATTGTAATCTTATGGGATTACTGTCATATATGCAATCTGTTGTTGACTGAAACATTGTTACGTGGTACATGACTGTACATGAAAAAATATAAAAAATAATCTATGAAAAAAATATATGAAAACCAAGAAGGTATAAAATATGGCATATTTGGGGAATTGCAAATAGCTTAGATTTGGGGGTGGGGAGGAGGGAGAAAGGAATTGAAGAAAGGAGAAGAATCTTCATACTTTCTGGGGGGAAAAATGAGAAAGCAAATCAGGGGTTTCACTCTAACAGGGATACATGATGACTGTCAAAACCACTCAAAACTGTGTCCCTGCCATCAAGCTATATGGGAAAATCTTATCTATGTTAAGGAAAAAAAAAAAAAAGATAGTGAAGACCTGCATTCCTCTAAGTCAGGTATCAGCAAACTATGGCTTATGGTCCAAAGCTGGTCCACCACCTGTTTTTGTATAACCTGTAAGCTAAGTATGGTTTTCACATTTTAAAATAGTTGGGAAAAAAATCAAAGGAAGAATATTTTGTGACACCCAAAAATTACATGAAATTCAAATTTCAGTGTCCATAAATAGTTTTACTGGAATACCGCTACACCCATTCGTTTACATACCGTCTATGGCTTCTTTAACGCTGCAACAGCAGAGTTGAGTAGTTATGACAGAGACAGCATGGCCTGCAAAGCTAAAAATATTATTATCTGGCCCTTTACAGAAAAAGTTTGTGTGGATCTTTGCTCTAAGAGTCTTTCAAAATCCAATCTCCCTTGCCTCCTCTGGAAGCTGGTAAAAAAAAAAAAAAAAAAAAAAAAATCCAATCTCCTTAAGTTGAGTTTATCTCTTTAAAATTTCTTATGAGGAATTTAATAATCAACATTAGGTAAAAGAATATAGTTATATCATTTGTGGATATAAAAGTATTCATTTATAATTCCATAAAATAAACACTGACTTCTGTTACTGTATTTTCTGCTTAAATATTCCTTTAAAAATGAAATATCAAAATTTGGTGCAGAACTTTATCCTGCAATTCTGAATGAATTTAGTATCTTTAGGTACATGATTTCAAGTTAAAATCTTTTTATTTTTTGAGACAGGGTCTCCCTCTGTCACCTAGGCTGGAGTGCTGTGGCAAGATCATAGCTCACTATAGCCTTGAACTCTTGGGCTCAAGGGATCCTCCTGCTTCAACTTCTCCAGTAGGTGGGACTATAAGCTACTGCCACCACACCTAGCCAACTTTTTTTTACTTTTTGTAGAGATGGGGTCTTGCTATGTTGCTAAGGCTGATCTCCAACTCCTGGCCTCAAGCAATCCTCCTGCCTTGGCCTCCCAAAGTGCTGGGATTACAAACATGAGCCACTGAACCCAGCCTCAAGTTATAATTTTTAAAGACTATATTTCCTTTTGTTAATAGCAATTTAGCTGTATTTCCTGAGTGATTTAATGAAAAATGTTATTCTAATATTCTGAAACTACTAGCCTTTCAGGAAAAAAATTCAAAGAGGCACGATGAGAATAATATGCCAAACTAAGCTAATTTAAGAACATTTCTATAGTATTCGTTTTATAATTAGCATTTATTAAATCAGAATATTTTTCAAGGTTTTTATTTTATTTTATTTTTTTATTTTTAAAATAGAGACAGGGGTCTCACTGTTGTTCAGGATGGTCTCAAACTCTTGAGCTCAAGCGATCTTCCCGCTTTGGCCTCCCCGAATGTTAGGATTATAGGTACTAGCCATGCTCAGCCTTTTTCAAGGTTTTATTTAGATTTTTATCGTGTTTTACTTCTATTTTCAATAGAAAATAAGATCACATTTTTATAGTTGCTATTAATCTAAAAGGCCCTATAATTTCTAATTTTGGGCTAGGCATGGTGGCTCACACCTGTAATCCCAGCATTCTCAGAAGCTGAGGCAGAAGGATCGCATAAGGCCAGGAGTTTGAGACCAGCCTGGGCCACACAGTGAGACCCCATCTCTTAAAAAAAAAAAATAAGCTGGGCATAGTGGTTATGTGCCAGTAGTTCTAGTTACTCAGGAGGCTGAGGCAGGAGGATCCCTTGAGTCCAGGAGCTTGAGGTTACAGTGAGCTATGATTGTGCCACTGTAGTCCAGCCTAGGCAATAGAAAGCAAAATACTGCCTCCAAAAAGGGGAAAAAAAATTCCAATTTTGGTTTTCCAACATTCTTTTTTTGACATAATTTCAACATCTCAAGGGAAGAGATCAAATGTGCTGATTTTCAATGTCATTTGTAAATTCACCTGGCATCTCCAAAACAGTATTTTAATAAGTTTAAAAAATGAAAATCTCAGTGATAGTAACCTCTGAGAGATAAGGGCAAGACCCAGAGGTCAGAAGACAGGTAGAATCTTGCCAATCAGCTGATAGCATGCTTTATAAGGGAATAGAAAAATAATATTCTACTTAGGAGTTAAAAGTAATATTCTTTCATTTTTGAAGTTATAAATTGCTGAGAAGGATGTTAGAGCCAAACTCTTTGGGTTTCCTAATTTCCACAATGTGGATATTAATAGTACTTATCTCACAAGGCTGCTGAGAAGAATAAATGACTTAATATATGTAAAGCATTTAAGATAGTGCTTAATGCATAGTATGTACACTACAACTATTATTATTATTAAATAATATCCTAATATAATTATTACATTTTACCATATAATAATAATAAATTCCTTTTATTCAACAGTGGATTCTGTTATTGCACATGCTTCATCTAAGTGTTGAATAAGTCAGAGATGGTAATCTCAGAAGTGAATCAGAGAGTTTTACCTAAATTAATTCATTCACTCATTCAACAAATATTTACTGAATATACAATATCTACAAGGGGCATTAGAGTACAGTGGTTAAGAATATCAATTCCCAGCCAGGCGTGGTGGCTAATGCCTGTAATCCTAGCACTCTGGGAGGCCGAGGCGGGTGGATCACTCAAGGTCAGGAGTTCGAAACCAGCCTGAGCAAGAGCGAGACCCTATCTCTACTAAAAATAGAAAGAAACTAATTGGCCAACTAAAAATACAGAAAAAATTAGTTGCACATGGTGGCTCATGCCTTAGTCCCAGCTACTTGGGTGGCTGAGGCAGGAGGATTGCTTGAGCCCAGGAGTTTGAGGTTGCTATGAGCTAGGCTGATGCCACAGCACTCTAGCCCGGGCAACAGAGTGAGACTCTGTCTCAAAAAAAAAAAAAAAAAAGAGTATCAATTCCCATGCTAGTCTGTCTGGATGTGAATCCCTACAACATCTCTTGATAGCTGTATGAACTTGGGCAAGTTACCCAACCATCATATGCCTAGTTTCCTCTTTTGCATAATGCGGATAATACAGGGTTGCTGAGAGGATTCAATGAGTTAGTGTAGGCAAAGTGTTTAGTACAGTATCTGATATTATTACACCGTCAGTATATACAAGAATTAGCTGTAATTATTATAACTATGTTCCAGGTATTGTTCTAGACACTGGGAATACAAACAGACTGTGGATAAAGTCCCTGACTTCATGGAATTTATTCTTTGGGGGTGGTGGTGAGGGGAGACAGACAACAAGCAAACATCTAACAAGTAATGGTAAGCACTAAAATCAATGACAAGTGAAGAAAAGGCAGGATGAGGGGATAAGGAGTGATTAGGGAGTGCTAGTTTAGATAGGAAGGTCCAAGGCCCTAACCCTTGAGAAGTAACATGTGAGTAGAGCAAGCCATGAGGATGTCCATGGGAAGAGCATTTCAGGCAGAGAGAAAGGCAGAAGGAAAGGCCCTGAGCATGAGTGTGTAAGGTGTGTTAAGGGAACAGCAAAGAGGCCAGTGTCACTGGAGTGAAAAATGGAAAGAAAATGGCAGCAGGAGATGAGGCAGGATAGACAGCCAGGCTCCTGATCATGCAGTGTCGCAAAGACCTTTTAAGGCCATAAGATTTTGAATCTGAAGGGAAACAACTGTAAGGTTTAAGCATGGGGGTGACAAAATCAGACTTACATTTTAAGTTATTCACTCTGGCAATGACCTCTAATGAAATATCCAAGGTTTCCTGAATTTAATCATTCTAATAATAATAGAGAAACACTGAAAAGTCTGAGAAATGGAAACAAAACATCATGATGGCAGACTATAGCATTTCTGAGTGCCTAGAAGAGGCTGAACACTGGAGCCCAATAATAAAGGTGCTACAATCAAAACTGACAAGTATTTATTGCAGGGGAGCATTCTATTTGTGCTTGGTGTATTTCATACATAAAGTGTTGTGAAGAAATGTTCAAAAAAGATTTGACAGCAGTTTGGAATGTTGGGGAAAAAACGAGTGAGGAATTATGACTTCAGAAGGGACTGCTTGGCATACCAATAATGTCAGATCCCAGAGAAGAATAGTATACCAGAAGGAAACTGGGGTACATATAGGGGCTGTATCATTAATATGCCTGGTTCCAAATGACAGGCTGAGTGTCAAAAATAGATGTCAAAGAAACAACCCCAAGTTAAGGAATTACATGATAAGAAGTTAAAATTTGAGTACTCTATGAAAAATCAAAAAGAGAGATGAAATTTTTCCCATATGACAATCTGTGTAAATGTTGAGTTTGGAATTTTTTAGGGAAGAACAGAAAATGAGGTATACAAAACCAGCAATTTCAGCTTATGCTCTGTCACTGCCTGAGAGGGATGAAAAACATCATTACCTTTCAACATGGAGATGTTCTCTGTAGCAATTCAAACTTAAATAGTAGGTTGTCAAACACCAAGTTTACCTAGATTCAACTGCAAAACCAAGGAGGAAGACAAAGGAAAAAATAATAGAGGGAAGGGGCAAAAGAAAAAAGAAAAGAAGTATGTGTGGTTGGGTTGTGACTGAGAAGGAAAAACCATTTAACGAATCAAAATTGCTTAGATTTTATCACAGCGCCATTTATGGAATTCTGAGTATCTTTTCAGCAAAGTTAAGTCGTTTTTAGAATAGCAATACTTTTCAAGAGCCAGTCTTGGCCTTGGCAATCAAATGGTTATAACTGAAGATATGGAGCAGTGTAGAACTCAAATCTCTGGAAAAAGTAAGGCTTTTGGTTTGTTCACTGTAAAGGAACATAAATTTAGTCTCCAACCCACAATCCTTGCCTATCCTCCAACTTCCCCAAATCCTGTGCAGCCCGTAGAAAGTGGAAAGTATGCCAAAACAAACAGTGTGGCTGCAGCTCCGTGGAAGAAGGGTGGGATGAGGTTCGGGTGGAAAGGGAGCATGACTGGCAGGCAACAGAATGGAATCACTTTAAAGCAATACCACAAAATGGAGACAATAATCTGAGGATTTCCAGAACGCTCAGAAAATGGGATATGCTACGCAAAATAGATTCCCTACTCCAACTAATTTCAAAAAAACAACAAAAAACAGAAAGGATCGGAGAAAATGAAACAAAGCAAAACATACCTGCTCTCTTATCTGTCTTTAATTAAAGCATAAAATACCCTCCCTCTTCTCTTCTCCCAACCACCCAGGAACAGAAGAGCAAACTGGCAGCAGCTCAGGTGAAAGACTTCAGCCTTCCAGCCACAGAGAAGGGAGATAGCAGACAATGGAACTGGTGATTCATTACAAAAGAATACACTTCAGAGCGGCCTGCTGCCACATGGACTCACAGCACTATTTAAAGGAACAGCAACCCCCTTTCCAACCTCCCTTATTCCTAACACCTTCCCTCCTCTTGGTCCTGATGGAAAACAGATTTTGAAGAAAATGCCAGCAAAGCACTGAGCTGTCCAAGAAAGGGAGGGCTTTGTGCTCCACAGAAACTGGCAGTCTTATACCATAGTAGAGTACAAAAATTTTCTTTCACATCTACACTGTAAAATCTTTTCCTCTCTGCCTAGTACACTTTCCCTTTCAATAATAAATAGCATAACTGAGTTTGAGTCTGGCTAAAACCTTTTTGTTCACTAAGTAGAGTTGAAGTCACTTGTAATTTTGTTTTTCTAATTTACATATAGTATGAGAATGATTTCTCTTTTCCTTCTTTTTATTCCACATTGTTATTTTCATAAATGTGAAAAGATGCAATAAGTTGGTTAATAAGCCCAAAGAGAAGACTTCGGTGAAATACTCCTATGACATATATATGAACAAGATAATTATTTTTTAAAATGTCACATGAGCATATCTGTCTACTATATTAGAATTTTGTGATTAAATTTCCACTTGCTTTTTTTGATTCCTTATTATTAATATAAATGACAGAGCAGTTTACTGATTAAAACAAAAACAGGTCTTAGAAAACTACAGCATATGTAATAATAAAGCACACACACTGTGCAAATACTGATATGGATCTGATATTGTATGGTGAAAATGTCATCTGCTAAAACCCCTTATTCCACCAGCTGCTCAGAAAATTAGGGACTAGAGAAATGGCATGATCTGAAGATGCAAAGAACCTAGGTGGCAAACAGTGAAACCATATTTTTATATCTCTTAATATACTAGTCAAGACATTAAATATTATAATAAACCACGTAACTTTGATAACCCAGTCCTACCCACTGTAGACATTTTACATCAAGAAAGCTTATGTGACAGGTCATCATCAAATGTTGGGACTGGATGGCTGGCTCAAAAAAACACAACAAAACAAAATATGAAACAAAACCACAGAATAAATGAAAGATTTGGTCCAGCTGGTTATTTCCTTTGACTTTTCCCCCCTAGATTACTATGTACATATTAACATTTTTATGTATACAACAAAACAAATATGCTAGAATGTTAGAAATCCACAAATTTGATATTCTATCCTTTCCAGTTGTATAATTTCAGGATGGGCAAAAACTAGTTGCTTCTTTCCTTCAGCATTCAGCACATCCTGATAAAACATGGTGATTTTAATTTATCTATTAGAATTCTTAAGCATCGAAAAAAATCCCTCTTTCCAGTTTCCATTTATCTCTTCTGCTTCATTCCTAAAATTACAGTTTCCTTAAATAATATTAAGATCACAATATTCAGTGTGCATAAGCATATGCATTCTAACTTATGCTCACACATACTGTACTTACCAGCTCCTCTAGAAACTAAAGGGAAATGTTCCAAGAGGCCACAGAAAACTCATTATAAAAATTCCTCGTTTAGATAACTCTTTCACTGATTTAAAAAATACATATAATGAAAAGTCAAGTAGGTGAAAAGCCTTCAGTAATATCTGAGAAAGGAGAGAGCTGTTACCCTCTAATATAGCCAGTTAATAAAAATTGAATGAGGGCTCCAAGGTTAAGCAAGTATCACATCCCAAGCCACACAAAGAATCCAGAAATAGGTTTTCTTTTTTATGAACATTTTTTAAAAACAAAGCAATATTTCAAAAGAGTTTGTTAGACTGATGATGAGAGGATAAGAAGTAGAAGAGAAATGTTTCAAAGGTTTTTCCACTTTCCAGAAGGGTTTCTTGATAATCTCCAATCTCAGATCTGGTGAAAAATTACTTTGCAAAGATACATTCTTCGAAGCTTTCCTTTCCTCTGGGTCACAATGGGTCTCACTACAAGTCTCCCTCCTTTTAAACAGCACTGCAGGGCATTATATAACATTTAACGGAATAGGATTCCAGCTCCCAAAATGATGCTTCTATCCTGATAGCTAGCTGACTCTCTCGCCCTCCGGTGGTGACTCGGAGAGGAAGAGAAGAGAAAACACAAAAAAAGGACAACCTCCTTAAAAGGAAAGCACTGTCCAGTGATGAAATTTCCCTACAGAGCATAAAAGCCTGGAGTGAAACTGATTCTAAGTGTGAGACGAAAGGACGTGAATGTTCTATAATGGAAATGATTTTTCATTGACAAATCACAGTTTCCCTGTCAACCTACACATAAAGAAAAAAGGGTAGAGGGACATACAGAAAGGTGCCAACAAGAAAAATTGCCCCACTAGGGAGAACTGTGAAAGAGAATTCACCTTTCCATTTGTCAGGGATGACTTGCTAAAATGCAGATTAGATATTGCCAGACATAACCAAAGAGAGGCAGGGAGAAAAAGGCAGAGACAGAGAGGAAAGGGGAGGAGGAGGAGAGGGAGAGGGGGAGAGAGAGGGAGAGAGAAGAAGAGAGGCAGAGAGAGAGGGAGGAAGGGAGGGAGCGCGGGAGAAAGAGACATGGAGAGGGGAGAGAGGGAGGAGAGCTAGCATCCATTTCCCACTCCCTCTCCTTCAAATGTCTTTTAAAGCCTGTGTGATTGTTATTTATACATTCAGATTTGTTCCCCTGTCAGGAAAGGCTCTATCTGCCTCTGTTACATCTGGATGCTCCTAAGGTTCCTACTGAAAATCTTTGACAGTAGCAAAGCCATGAAAATTAAACATTCTTTTCTAACCTTCATTTTTAATAAGCCATTTAGAGTGAAGGCAGCAAAACTGCAATTCCATAGCCAGTTCTGAGAAACCAAAGTGAATCAGGAATCAGATTTCCCTATAACACAAATTCTTCTGCAATTCTAAAAGGAAGTCAATCCCTCTCCCCTCTTTTTGGCAGTCTATAAGAATCTCTTCCTACCTCTGCAGTCTTTCCCTCCCTCTTCTCAGAACCAAGACAAAGAGGTAGACAAATCCCCACAGGGTCTTTCCTGAGCTACAGCTGCACAGTACAGGAAACAGGAATCTGCTATGGAGCTCAGGGAGGGGGAAAAAAGGATACGGATACGTAACGCACACATAAATGGACTCGACAGACACAGACCAACACTTTTCAGCTGATAACAATAAATCTGGCCTTTTCTAAAACAACAGTAATAATTAAAACTCTGCTTACTTTACCCCACCCCCAAACCTTTATTTAGATCGCAGAGATGACAAAAGAAACAGACGAGGAAGCACAAATCTTACCTGAGTTACCATTTTCTTTTTCTCCATAAACCAGAGTAGAAGATAAACCCTTCAAAACAGTGGTGCTGGGGCACACCTCCACAGCTTTCTTTTCCACCCCCCTCCCCCCCAATCTAGCTATTTAAGGGTGGGTAATCGATCTCCCTTTATACCAGTTTCCTTCCTTTTTCTTTCTAATGTTTCTTCCTTTCTTTTCTCTTCCTCTCTGGCAGTCTCTCCCCCTCCTCCTTTCTCCAGCTCCCTCCCATATCTCAGGCAGATGGCTGAAGGAAGCCCCACCCCTGAATGCCTAAGGTAATTAATCAGAGTAGAGCCCCACCTCTTCCTCCTCCCCCTACCCCTCCCAGCAGGCTGACATCTCCCAACTCCAGAAGCAGGCCTGCTGGAGAATGGCAATTCAGTGTGCGCTTTGCGCACGCGTGTGTGCGTGTGCGTGTG